>JAHDVE020002191.1:0-51883 GCA_022606495.2 Halesus radiatus | reverse complement strand
AAAATAATAATAGTATAATTACTAAGTGGTTCAAGAGACTTGAGCGGATTGTTGTTAAGTCATTTTATACTTTAAATAATTTTTTTTCATTAAAATACCTTTGTAACTTTTTTCCATAATTTATTTTCAACTAGACCGGTTTCACCCTATTACGGATAGCGTCAGACTGGCATAATTAAAACTAAATCTATGGTATATATAGCATCGATGTCAGGAGTGCGCCCTCCCCCCCCCCCCCTTTATGTTTTTATTATTTTTTATTTAAGGCTTGACATTTGTTTTATTGCTGACGGTACAGTTCACTATTATGTTTGTAAAAACTACTTTCGGGTTGGTTCATTACCCTCTGGAAGATGGATTACATTGTGTTTGTTTACTGAAGATATGGGTTTTTAAAAAAATAATGTAAATTCATTCGTGTCAGCTTTTATTTGAATAGTTGGTTATTTCTGGTTTTGTTTTTTCCCTGTGATTTCTTTCTTGATTTCTTTCTTCAAAGCAAAGTAGAATAAAAGTACGTAATGAATAATCAATTACAGAAAAGGGCTGACTCTCCTCTAATATAACGTTTTAAAATCGCCCTGGTGAAAGACCGCCATTCAGAATTGAAACGTTGCTTGAAATGGCTTTTAGCCGTGTTTGGTGACCAGGTCTGAATAGCCAGGTATTTCCCTATTTCCCAACCTTCCTCTTCCCCTTCTCCTTCCCCTCCCCAATACCTTCTGCCTCACAACATTCCCCAATCGGGAATGCAATAGTCTCACTGGCTCCAGACGGTTGAGAGCAGCTGGGACTCTTGTGCGGTATTCATATAAAAAAAATTAAAAAAGAGCTAATATTATTGAGTAATATTGATAACATTGAGTTACGTATCACTCAGTTTTATGATCCGACGAAGAAACTCAGGGATGCAGCCCGTAGAGGATGCAGCAAATAGTTAATAGCAAATTAAATGTACTTTGTTCAGTAAGTATAAATAAGTAATTTAATTGAAAAACGTTTTTGTTTTAAGTCACATAATTTTATTTATTTATATATATTTCTGCATTCGACTGGATTCGTATATATATATATTAATATATAAAATTATCTGACTTAAACCAAAAATATTTTTCATTTAAATTATAATGTCAGCCAAAAAGTGATTGCTTCTTTCGATAAAATAAATAAGTACATACATTCTTACTTATTAGAACTGTTTATTCCTGAAAGTATCAATTCACGGCAGTCCACCCTTAGGTCAGCAGCGCCATCAGCTATCGGGAGGTTGAAGGAATCAAATCCCACACCTGATAACTAAGTTTGGTGATCGTGCTTTCGAAGTGTCAGGACCTAAAGCCTGGAATGAACTGCCGCATCACTTAAGAATGATCAAACACTCGACAAAATTCAGAGCTTTACTTAAAACTCACCATTTCAGACATTCATATCCATAAATGGAAGAATTGTATACGCAAATTGCTCAACTAGGCTAGCCGGTTATTACTTACCTAAAGTTATCACTTAACGAATACATTAATTTTTTTCACGCACCGGTATGCAAATACTCTTTCTACAGTCCTCAACACTGCAAATAACTAAATATGTAAAAAAATTTAATATCTATTGGAAACTTCAAAACCTTTTTAAGGTCATTTTATAAATATTCTCCAGTCCTAAAAATGAACAGTAAAATAATACATTTTTCAAAAAAATACCTAAATACTCTTCTTTTGTCATCAATCTTCTAATAAATGTAATATCAAGAGAAAGTGATAAAATCATATCTTCTCCAAGCTTAAATTGTCTAATAAACCTGTGTTTATCTGAAGCGGCCTACCAGGTAAGTATAATAAAAATAATAATAATTGGATTACTTGTATAGCGCCGTTTTTGTGAAAAATCACCTCAAGGGCCCTTTAAAAATATTACTTCCCATTATTTATCTAATTATGATGCAGATGCTGGTAGCTCGTTCCACATACGAACCGATTTACAGAAAAAAACGAGTCGACGAAACGACCCGTTCTCATGAAGCCGACATCAACCGTGAACGAATGTTCCGTTCGTGTCCGTCGAGTTTCACGTGCACCGGCGCGGAGGGGATCGACGCTACTAGCTCCTTCGAGCATTCTCCATTGAAATATCTGTAGAAAGACCACCATTTAGAATTGAAACACTTCTCTGCCTCCCACTTTCTCATCTCCTTCCCTTTTCCATAACCTTCAGCCTCACAACCTACCCCAATTGGGGTTGCCATAGTCTTACTGGCTCCAGATGGTTGGGACTCATTTGCGGTACTCACATAAAATACATAATAACATTTTTTTAAAAATCCGCGTTGTTGTAATAATAGCGTCAATTAAATGTTTCAGCGAGATTATTATAGATATATAAAAAATCTGAAAAGGGTGTTTCCTTTATGATCTTAGATTGCATGAAACCTTTTATTACCATGGATTATTAATTATTCACGCTCCGTCGGAAGTTCAAATTACTCAACACCTAAATCGAAAGCGATTTTTGATTAAATTAACCGGATAAATGTCGGCTCGAACTCGCTTGTCCCAGACGCTTTTTTGTATAGTTTTTCCTTTCGATATCATAAGCTCCGGTGATTCAGCGTCTTTCCTTGGGATACCTTTACTGAAGATAAATAGATTTAATACCGACCTTGGACAAATCCGTTCTGCCGGTGGCGATACTGATCCGGGTATTAAGAATGAGGACGAATGGACTCCAGATCGATTATTATTGTTATTATTAGCTATTGACGCGTAAAGCGTATTAGCCTATTCATTGACTCACAACTCACGTGGAATCATAATTTTAATTTACCCCATAACCGTTGTTTTATATAGACTCCGCGGGTTACTTCCCACTTCTCTATTAAGATCGATCTACCACGACATGATTCACTCACATTTAATATATCTCCCTGGGATCTGGGGATTTGCTACCAAAAAAATCATTTCTACCAATATTGAACGCCAACGCATCGGCGATATTCCACCATGAAAAATGAAAGCTGTAGTAGTAATAGTAGAATGAAAAATCATTATTAATACGGAATGAAATATGTATTTCGGCAATACGTTAACTATTCTCCGTAATAACCGAGTACTAATTGCTTTATACTCTACTGAAATAGGATATTACCTACGAATGCATTTTGCTAGCAGAACTATTTGCTAAAGGAACCTACTCGTTTATTATGAATTAGAATGCCTAAATATCTTGGTTTTTATGCATATATATATATATATATATATACTCAATATACTCGTGTATATACTCAAAAACATAGAATGACTGCATTCTACAATCAAACACTCACATCATGTAGATGTAAAATGAAGGCCTCAGGACCTACAGCATCCGGTAAGACCCAAATTATCAAATATGAAACAAAAAAGTATTTGTATCTAATAAATTATTATTTTTTTTAAATATTCTTTAAAATTTAAATTCTTATGTAAAAGAAATGATTTCGAAAACTTTACAAATGGAGATGAGATATTAGGGGCCTGATTCCGGTTCTTTTCATCGATAAGACATTTGCCTTCAGGTAAAATATTTTTTTTCCATGGCAATACATTTTTAAAGGATTCTATTATTCCGAATTCTGACATGGCCCGACTCAAGTATTATTATTATGCCACAAATAACTGGCTAATAATGTTTAAAGTCAATACTTATGATAATACTGAGGTTTTATTTTGTTAAAACTACGCGAATATCGATATTTTTAAAGAATGTCATTCGCTGTAAGACATCTGTCATCCGAACGAACCGGGACCGTAGTTAAGCAAAAAAGGCTCTACGCCTAAGGATAAGGACAATGTCTTCTCCTGAAAAAGAACCGGAATCGGGCCCCAAGATACAAAGGTCCAATACCTGAGAGGCACCTTTTTACATTAAGCCCTGAAATTTAGTAGTATGTAGCAGAAAGTTATTATTTTTGTATTCAAGTTTAATTTATAGAACTCGATTATTTTTTTTCTTCAATTTATTTAAATAACTTATTGAAGCTTATAAAACTTATTGTAATATTTGAATCGATCCCAGGACCTCTGTCTTAACGGGACAACAGCTCTACCGATTTAGTTAAGAGGAACGGCTACGCGGCCTGTTTCATACAAAACTTAATTTTGGATTTGAGTCAAAATACTCAACTAAACCTAATGATCTATTTTTTTAATCAAAAAGTGTAGTAAATATTATGGGTAAGAAGTAATTTATTTATTTTTGTTTTACATTATAAAATATAAGCCATTAAAGGAATTGATTTTTCGCGATTTTAGAGGCACCTTTAACAATTATTTTGGGGCTAACATTGATATAAAAAAAAACTTTTATCCTATCTACTCTGGAAATATAATGAAATGTAAAATATATATATAAATTTTTTTAATGCTAAAATAAGCATTATGGTTGACTTTAAATTAAATTAATAACTTTTTCTTGTATTTTTTCGGCATTCACTATATAGCAATTTCTAGACATTTTGTTTGGAAGTTTTAATTTACCATGTACTTTGTATATATATTTAAAAAAAAAAAATATTTTTTTTATTTTATTTTTTATTTTTTTATTTTTATTTTATTTTTTTTTTTTATTTTTTTTTTTTTTTTTTTTTTTATTTTTTTTTTTTAAGTAGCAAAAGTACATAGCAAATTAAAACTTCCAAACAAAATAAATTAATAACGTAGCAAATATGATTTTTTTTAAATACGATAAACCCGCAAATAATTTTCAAAGTTGTCTCTAAAATTTTGAAATACTTTTTTTTTTCATGCCATAAAATTGAATAAAACAAAATTGAATAAAATACTTATATCCGTACTAGATATTTACAAAACCTTTAATTAAAAAAATATCATTCAGTTTAGATGTGTATTATGGCCTCAAATCCAAAATTAAGTTGTGTATGAAACAGGCCGCTGTTATGAAGCGAGTCCCTAACAAACTAAAATTGATAAACCGCGGACCAAGAATTAACCATAAATAAACATTAGTTGTCTATGATAAGTATTTCTACGCTCCCTTTGGTAAAGGGAGGGAGGGGGGAAGCGACCACAGGGACAGTGGAGGCTTCAGTCTTGCCTGGAGAGCCGACCTGTCCGCCGCCTTCGCACTGCTTCCAACAACAAGGGTTCCGTTCCAATTTACTTAGTTATTCATTTGCCTTTTGCTTTTAGATAAAACTGAAATCATTTAAACTCATTCAAATTCAGTCTATCTTTTAATAACCTGCAGTCGTTCACAGAAAGGTTAAAGCTTTTCCTAGAGCCTTTAAATTCCGCTATAAATATACGCCTGCCTACCAGGTATATAGCAAAAGAGAGTTGTTTTTATTTTGAATTCCCTATTCCTGTTTATATGTATCCATTTATCTATCTATCTATCTATTTATATGTATTTGTTTTTATTAACGATAACTAAGCGGTAATTTCGAGAATCGCCCATCAACGAACTGACAACACGACTAAAAGACGGGTGTATTACTTCTCGTATACATCCCTCTACCCTGAGAAGAGCTAGTTTGGGGATATTTTATATATTAAATCTATTGGTGAACTTTACTAAGATTGCCAATACAAATGTGCTTACGTAACGGAACGAGAAGTTATGTACTGTGACAGTGGCTTCCATAACGTGGGGTTAGATTCTTTAAATGACCGCTTATTTATAACATAAATATTCAAATTACCCTGTATATATATTTTTTGTGTGATTTTCTCCCAGTGAAGTGTCTAGGTAACTCTGGAAATAACCGCGTGTTTTTAGAAAGTGATTTCTTTTTCTCTCTCAAACGTCGCCATTTTTAAATATCGAAATTCCGTTCGACGACACGTGTCAAAAATCGCATCGATATAAATCTACACAATCGTTCAACCATTTTTAGCAACGTTTCTTGCAAACGTAGCCATTTTTGAATATTGAAATTCCGTTCTGGAAAGTTTTTTCAAAAACACGTGTAAAAAAAAAAAAAATGTGTGCTTTCTGCAACGCTTCTTGCAACGGCGGCCATTTTTAAATATCTAAATTCCGTCGGGGGTTGTGTAAAATAAAACACGTGTAAAATCAAGCTACCAGCGTCGTTAACGAATTGACGGTTACCAGTTAATATCTCTTTCATATCAGGTATTAATAAACGAATTCCTTTAAGTCGAAATTAAAATCTTAATTTTAAAGATTTAACCGTTGTGGATTTCCTTTTCCCGTTTTCGAAAAGTGTACTTACCTCCGAACATTGATATAAGAGTGTAATCGAAGATCGCAAGTAAAAGCGTTAGAACTACAGATAAATTCGCTTTTATAAAAAATAAAAATAAAATAATAATAATATTTACAAGCAGATATTCGAGCGCCGCCATTTTGAATTTTGACGCTTGTTCTAAAATTTGTTCTCGGAAAACACGTGTGAAAGTACATTCGTTTTAATCTACCAACGTCAAATAGTGAGCGGATTCATTAAATATTAAACGACAATAAGTATACGTTCGGAGATGTTTTAAATAATGCAAGTTACCAGATTATTTACAATACATCGAAAAACCACGTTTTCAGTTTAAACTTCTCAGAAACGACAAGATAATCTCCGTCAGTCAGCCATGGGCAAGAGTTTTATATTTGCTAAGCTGTAACGCGATTTCGTGTCTCCCTAAAGCAAATCTAGACAAACCGTAATTAATATTTTTTCAAATAGTTAAATTTGAGGCGATGCAAATAATGCAGAATCATGTGTTTAGAATATGGCCTAAAAATGTCATAGACGATTCAATGGAAACTCAAGGTAGATCATACCTTGGCCTTGCATTTAACCGGGTATTTTTACTGGTGTGTCCTTTTGTAAGCCTAGAAAAATAAAGCATCTATATTAATATATATGTTTAAAGTACGAAGTCTTCTACTTACGAACCGTTTTTTTCGGATATTTTCGTATTGTTCATTGGAGGTAATTTGGTTTTTAGAACGTGACCGTAAAACGTTTTAGTAATTATGTCTGAGCGTTACAAAATCGAATAAAACACGCATTTTGGTGTAGTTTTTTTTGCGTAAATAGAAGCAGGTGACCGACGTAACGAAAGAATTTAAACCTTGTTGCCACCTGCAAGAGGATCACGTGGTTTCGTTTGAATTTTAGCTGGTGGATCGCCTTTAATCAAAACGTCAAGATAGACGCCAAATTCCATTTTTTTAATAGGCATTATTATAAACATAGACTCGAATTTTACGAATTCGGGACGTTAGAAAATTAGACCGTTTAACTACCGTAAGTACGTTTATAAAGAGAGATATACAGAAATGATTGACGAATTTATCCATCCAATTTCCACAAGCAAATGGTAATTTATTATTTTTGCGAAGAATACATTCGCAAGAGAGCGTGTTTTATTTGGAGTACAAGTAATTCGAGTTTTTTAATTAACCACACGAGTTTAAAATTTTAAACAATAAGCCAGACAATTGATAACGGCCGGGGCCTCTATACAGCCATCATGACTTGAATTCCCTTTCAGTTAATTTCTCCATCACGACACAAGCCGCATTCTATGCTTTGTAGTAAAGGATTTTTTAATCATCAGGTTATTCATAACCCGTAAATGGTTGTCGTATTTTAAGGAAAGAAAAAAATTATCGTCGAGGACGAACGAAAGTACTTAAGTTAAAAAGTAAATAAATAATTGACGATAATAGGAGAAAGTTATTAAAATGAGTTAACAAGCCTAGATTTTAAGCTGTCGTTTTAATGTAGGTAGATGGTTGTAAAAACAGACAATAAAAATATCTTTGAACCATTTGGTTATTCTGAAAAATCACGGACAATACGTTCAGTTAAGCTAGTTTTATGGGTTTTCATAGTAATAATATAATCCTGAAAAAGCTTTTAAATAATGTGAAAGTTACTTAATTACTTTGAACGGAATGCCAGAAGACAACAAAGGAAATTTAACAATAGAATTCTACGATGCAAAAGGGTATTTTATGACCTACTTCTAATCCATCGCACGGTAATCCGTTACAAATGCACTTTGGGTTTTTTTTGGTAAACGGTGACTTTTGACAAAAAGGAATAACTCTGAGTTCGAGTCTCAGAATAGTTTAATTGGTTTGTGGTTAACGCGTTAAATTATTTTCAAATAGGGTCAATTTTATTATTTTGTCGCTTATATAGTGGATATTTTGAGGACAATAGGGCGCCATTTTGGCGAATTGTTCGTAAATTGTTAGACTGTTACAATGGCTAATCGATTATATTAAAAAAAAATTTTTAAAAAAATAATAATAATTTAGTAACCACCAAGACGTTTCATCGCCGGGGTAGTCAGATAGGACGGACCGCCAAACCACACCATTTTGGCATGCTCAAGTACTTAGTCGCGTACCGGCCTTCTTAAATATTTTTAATAACGGCATAATATTTTCGAACCCGGAATGCTGAGAAGATGTTACTTCAAATGAAATTTAATTATTGGAGAAACGACCGCGGGTTCAAATCCCAGCGAAGTAACTTCCGTTTCAGAGGCGTAGGCTCCTTACTTGTACCTGCATTTATTTAGTCGTAAAAATACTACCAAAAATAGAACTTAGTGTTTTAAGCTTCGAAAACAAGATTCCAATGTACGGGTGACTTAAATAGGCAGTTAAAGTCAAGACTGAGTGACCGAGTTCAACGAACGAAAAAATTCTACAATATTATTGTCAAATTAATACGATTTTACAACAATATAAATCATCATATCAGTAATCATTCGTTATCGGAATCGAATAAAACTGGATCAAAAGTTTATAATAATAATTGGATGATTTTTGTAGCGCCGTTTTTGTGAAAAATCACCTCGAGCGCGCGGTACAAATATTTCTTAACTAATTATGTACAAACAGATACAGAAGAACATACTTACCTGGCAGGTCGCTTCAGATGAAGACAGTTTTATTAGAAATTTTATTTTAAGAAATGGTAGTTTTACATGGTTATTTGTCGCTCCTATTCTATTGATGTTACATTTATTAGAAGATTGGAGGCACAAAAGGAGTTGGTATTTATGAAAATACTTATAATTTTTAGGACCGGAAAGAATTCATAAAATGAATTTTAGAACTCGAAAATATCTATAAAACTACCTTAAAAATCGTAAGAAGTTTTTAATAAATATTAGCATTTTTTATATATTTATATACTATGGTTATTTATAGTGCACGCACTTGTGCACAGATGCGTGAATTTTTATTTTTACTTAATGATTTTAAGTAAGTAATAACCGGCTAGCTTAGCTAAGCAATTTACAGGTGAATTTCTTTATTTTATGGATACGATTGTCTGAAAAGATGCGATTTAGGTTTAGTTCTGAATTCTGTTGAGTCTTTGATAATTTCTAAGTCAAGAGCGGTTCATTCCGGACTTTAGGTCCTGACACTGCAAAAGCACGATCACCGAACTTAGTATTTTTAGGTGCGCACTTTGATTCCTTCAGCCTGCCGATAGCTGATAACGCTGCTGACCTAAGGGTGGTCTGCCGTTAGTTGGTATTTTCAGAAATACACAGTTCTAAAAAGTAAACCGGAGCCATTCCGTTAAGTGACTTAAATACCATCCAGCAGAGCTTGAACTGGACTCTTTCAGGACATTTGAGGCAGTGGAGATTTTTGAGATTCTCTGACATATGAGAATATTTAGATACGCCGGTGATTAGATAAATCTTGCTGCAATGTCGAATACTGATTTCAATTTGTTAATTTGCTATTTGGGCAGACTCGCATATATTCCGTTGCAGTAATCTAGACGTGAAACAACATACGAATTGATGAGTAGTTTAGTTGCTTCTGTTGGCAGGTTTATCCGTACTGTCTCTATTCGCCTCAATTGAAAGAACCCTGTACGTACAGTTCTGTTTACACGACCTTTAAAGGAAAAGTCTGCATCCAGATGGACACCAAGTAATTTAACACACGTCTGCGGAGTAATGTCACTTCCTGAAATATTTATTGGGGAGTTATCAATGATATGCTGACGTCTGTTTATGGCGGTCTAAAAAAAAAAAAAAAATTCACCTAAAACCAGCAGACCGGTATCGTTTGTTTTGTTTATTTGTTTTTGTAGCTTTATTTAGATGTAAGCAAATTTTCATACATCTAGTAATAAAAAACATATATGCTACATAATAAAATAAATAGATTCATAAAATAGGGTTTAAGAAATACAGTTAATACAAATAGAAATCCAAGTCATAAATTTTTCTTTATGTATATAGCACATGTTTTACGGAAAGTGCCAAGACTTGAGACTTCCTTTAGGGAATTTTGTAGGTTATTATAAAGTTTTTGCCCTTTATAAAACACGCTGTTCTGTGTACAGAAGAATACGGTGTGTACGGGAGAATACGGTTTTTTAAACAGTTATTACTGACTGATCGGATGGATAAAATATTAATACTTAATCTTTTTATAAAGAATATTGTTTTTAAAATACCTTTGAACGAAAAGTGACTAGCAACAAATAGGGGAAGCTTCTTCTTCCATCCTCTGATCTCTTGTTCCTTTTCCCACTCATAGCGCTTTCCTTTTTCCTCCTTCCCACATGTGTAAAAAACCGTAAAGTACCTTCACCATTTCAAGGGGACGCCTGGAAAAATAGTGATGTGTACATTCTTACATAATAGCCATTCGGAGTAATTAACCGGGTGGCTTAAAAATAATACATTTCAGAGCTTGGATTGATTACCATTTTTTCAATCTCCGATTTCTCTTTAAATGAATTTATAGCTACAACAACTAATAAGGTTTTCTTGTAGACCGGAATATAAAATACAAGATGGCGCCCAATAACATCATTCTGAAGGAGTGATAATGATCGGTTATGACGAATAATTAACCGTTAATTATTTTTTTACTTTACGATAACCCAACGTGGGATAAATAAATACGCATATATTACCTTAATAATAATGATAAAATAAAATAAAAATGAATATTTCCTCTCTAATATAGCTAAAGACAGTGCCAACGGCCAGGGAAGGATTCTATCGGGATTCTGGGCTGGTGGAAGAGGTAAAAAGCTGGAATTTATGTCGGCTCGATGATCCAGGATATCTCTAGGACCGGACAGGTTCACGATGAATCCATTTTCCTTGATGTCTTTCCACGAATATTCGTCAGCAACTATATCGTTGCATTCTTATTAACTTATTATTATAACTAAGGGATTCTGACGTAGGGTCGGAAGTATGTCTTGATAATTGATATCCGGCTCGATGGTTAAGTACATATTCTGACACTAGGCAGTTGACCATATAATATGTATTCATGCAACCGATATCTAAAGTCAGTGCCCACCGCGGGCCGGGGGTTTATTTTTATCGAACAGAATTACGATAGAATTAAAAATATTACCCTTGAGTGTCTTTCAAAGGATATTCGCGCATTGCAATCTTATAACATATGCATATCTAAAGACGCCAGGGTGTTGTGGTCAGTTACAGAATCACGACGAGATAATTACCCTTGCGTGTCTTTCATAAGATATTCGCGCATTGCAATCTTATAACATATGCATATCTAAAGACGCCAGGGTGTTGTGGTCAGTTACAGAATCACGACGAGATAATTACCCTTGCGTGTCTTTCATAAGATATTCGTACATTACAATCTTATAACATAAACATATATATATATATCATATGCATATCTAAAGACGCCAGGGTGTCGTGGTCAATTACAGAATCACGACGAGATAATTACCCTTGAGTGCCTTTCAATTCCATCCCTATAACATATATATATATATATAATTCTATAAAACTAATTCTCTTTTGCAAATAGTGATACTTCAAATAATTTCGCTCGCCCTCTGTGAAACCACCTCTCTCTATATAAAATTTATTATTCTTTTTCATTGGCCTGCATAAGTAGGTAAAGTTAATTCATCTTAGTATCGTTTCGCTTCTCAATCCCACGAATGCCCATTAATTGTATATTTCTAATATTTATATTATTTTGCTTTCATGTTGTTGCTTCATCTTGAGTCTTTTCATCCTGGCTGAGGGTTGTGATCCTAGCTCCAATCTCCAGGATGGGAAAAACGGCTTCAATCTTTGCATGGAGAGATGCAGACATAGACGTTCGAGGCGCCAAGGATGCCCGATCACTCCGACCTATTTTATAATAATGAACACTGTATTTCACTATGTAAAACATGTACCTTTGCGGCCTAGGTTTTTAATGCTGAATCTCTATGTGGACGACTTTTCTGTTGCCTATAGTTAATCGGGGTTTCACTTTAAGGGGGTTATTATCCTAAAAACCTACATTACGAGGGGAGGGTTTTTATTTGCGTTGACGGGGAAGTGTTATGAAGCGAGTCCCTAACAAACTAAAATTGATAAACCGCGGACCAAGAATTAACCATAAATAAACATTAGTTGTCTATGATAAGTATTTCTACGCTCCCTTTGGTAAAGGGAGGGAGGGGGGAAGCGACCACAGGGACAGTGGAGGCTTCAGTCTTGCCTGGAGAGCCGACCTGTCCGCCGCCTTCGCATTGCTTCCAACAACAAGGGTTCCGTTCCAATTTACTTAGTTATTCATTTGCCTTTTGCTTTTAGATAAAACTGAAATCATTTAAACTCATTCAAATTCAGTCTATCTTTTAATAACCTGCAGTCGTTCACAGAAAGGTTAAAGCTTTTCCTAGAGCCTTTAAATTCCGCTATAAATATACGCCTGCCTACCAGGTATATAGCAAAAGAGAGTTGTTTTTATTTTGAATTCCCTATTCCTGTTTATATGTATCCATTTATCTATCTATCTATCTATTTATATGTATTTGTTTTTATTAACGATAACTAAGCGGTAATTTCGAGAATCGCCCATCAACGAACTGACAACACGACTAAAAGACGGGTGTATTACTTCTCGTATACATCCCTCTACCCTGAGAAGAGCTAGTTTGGGGATATTTTATATATTAAATCTATTGGTGAACTTTACTAAGATTGCCAATACAAATGTGCTTACGTTACGGAACGAGGTTCTGTGGCCTGTGACTGTGGCCTGTGACTGTGGCCTGTGACTGTGGCCTGTGACTGTGGCCTGTGACTGTGGCCCGAGAAATTCTGTACTGTGACACCGCGTAGTCATTCCTCTTAACGGGGAGAGGGATGTCATAGAGTTATTATTTATTAATTCAAAATAACTAACCGTCACGCCGTTTCTCCGCAAGAGTAGGCAGAGAGGACGGACCGCCAGACAACTCGATCTTGGCATACACTTCTTGCTTCATTCACTTTCATACAACGTCTCATACATTCTTTTCTGTTATTCCGACTTCTGACATTAATTCAAAATAATTATAATATTATTGTGCGATACGATAAACATGGTGTTTTTAAAGAGAAAAATATTAATTACGTATTTTTTAAATTTGCATGGGCTTAGCATTTATCAAAATATAATCAGAAATATTACACATTTCTGACCGTTCTACGCATGTTTTACAAAAACATTTAAAAAAATGAATATCCTTAAAAAATGCTGTGAAGGTTTTTCTGTTACATGTCGATAAGATAAATTAAAAAAAGAACAGTGTGTAGTTTAATTTTTTCATGAACACTACGATGTTTTTTTTTGTAATGCGGATTACAAATCTTTGGTTATGTTTATTTACAAAAACGCAACGAGAAAGGATTAAAAATTCTTTTCTCCACTTTAAAAATCATAATCCTTTTTTAAATATTTTGTAAAACATACAATGGGACGGTCAGAAAAAGTAATATTTCTGATTAGATTTTGATAAATGCTAAGCCTATGTAAATTTATAAAATATTTAATAAATATTTTTCTATTTAAAAAAATTATGTTTATAGAATGACGTAATAATACTATCATTATTTTGAATTAATAAATAATAACTCTCCGACGTCCCTCTCGCCCTTAATGAGACCAGTTCACTTTACGCCATTTACACCAATATCATAGCTAAATTTCAAGACTGTCAATATTATCCCATTATCCACATACGACCGATGGCTTTTTATTTTCTGGTTTTTTTTTTTTGGTTTCATGTTTCATTTAAGATTTTGTTAATATTATCTTCTTCAATGATTAAAGTTTTTTTTTTAAATAATATTTATTATGAAAAAGAAAAGAACCTTATAACTAAATGAATAAAAAAATTATTTTGTATTCCCCAATTTATTATTGTAATATACACAGATATCAATATGTTTTGAAAGCGATGCTGTCTTCATGAGGAATATATAGAATACAAAAAAATAAAAATGTCAAGTATAGACAAATGATAAATATAAAACATAATAATAAACAAATTATAAACATAAACCAAAATTCTTTAATGTAGGTAAGTAATTAATCAAAAATGTTAATGAAAAATTATTATAAAACATTGAATAAGAAATTTATATGAGAAATTTAAAAAAAATGTGTTTTAATAAAGTGGTGAATACAAAGTAATTTTTTTAAATTCTATTATTAATAATGACGTCACAAAGTGAATACAAATGTTTTGAAGAAATTATAAAAGAACGTAATTACTTCCGTGCAATTTGATTCTGCTCTTACAAATAATTAAAAGATCATTAATATTCTTGTAAATCATGCATTGCAGTGCAAATATCCACGTAGATTTCCAGATTAGATTCAGTGTTAATTTCTTAGTATATACCATATATAAAACGGTGAAAAAATTTATTCTCGGATATACCGCACGCTTTTGTGTTAATCCTGATAGGCCGCTCGCCTTAGTTGTGCCAACATGATTTTAATCACAATATTATTAATATAATGAATTTCCACCACGAAATAACTTTTATTAATCGTAATTGACTTAACATTATCGTAAATCAGTATTAACTTTCTTGTAATGAATGTAATGATCGGGACTGAATTTATAACATGACAAATAGCGCAATCCCTTAGCTACCTACGTGGTTATCAAGGCAGGCGGACTTTATTCATAAACAAACCCAGATTATTTATTCGTGAAAGATTAATATTCATGTTAACGCGATGTCGTGACCTGTCTATGTATCGGCGTGCGACCGACGCGTGGTTATATCAACACATTTGGGGATGCGTTTTAGTAGAACGGCGATAGACTAATCTATCCTTTCAAAATTACAAACGACCTCTAACAATTTCCCCTTTGTTCAGCGCCTTAGAATTACTTTCTTTTCATTTGAGAGTCCAGTGAAGGGCTTTACAGAAAGCAAAAGCGAACACCACAATGTAAGTAGTTCAACTAATATATTGCGGGGCACGAAAAGCAAATCACAATCTTATGGTGAGTTAATAATAAGTGAAAACAAAGGTGCTTTGAGAGGGTGATATGTGATAAAATCATCTATAATAATCAAAATGATGATTCGAACCTTTTTAAAGAAATGTGATTTTTAATTTTAATAACGCACAACGATATCAACTGATCCCAACCATTGAAGTCAGTGAGACTATGGCATTAGATTTCGCAATAACAATACGTGTTTACAATATACCAACTTGTATGGGAGCGACGAAAACACCCGAACACATCCGTTAGTTTCGGCTGACCTCGAAATACTAAACAAGATGACGCAGGAACAAACTTGATGTATACGAATGTTTTGTGGGTTTTTGGTATAGCTTTTTCCTGAACGTACGGGATACGGCTTGTTGCGTTCGGGCGATAATATAGCTGCCGTATCACGTACGTTCGTATGGGTAGGGCGGTTAAAATTAAATGTTTTGTTTAAAATATTGGCGATCTTCAGATTTTATCAAATTTATATTTGTTTTTTTTTGTAAATTTATAATTTTCTGTTCATTTATATATTTTTACATTGCAAATTATTTGAGCACAACAGTCCCTTCGTCTAAATGTCTATGACATACGAGTACTGTCATAATAAAGTGATATAAGTAAAGTTACAGTGCTTCTGCATAATCGTCTAATAAAAAATGTGCATGGTATTATTTTCTCGTGGTTCTACGATGATAGTCAAAAACGATGGTGAAATTCAATTTACTGTGGTTATTATTTTCATGCATCAGTAATCACGGCATCAAAACCAAACTAAAACAATGGAAATGAAGTTAGACACTAAAGGTCACCATTATTCACATGAAGTCAAGTGACAAAGAATAGTTTGACAACCCATTAATTTTATTTGTGTTATGCGTGACTAAGATTAAAAACGGTTTGAAAAACGTTGTATTTTTTACAACAAAGCATAAATTAAAGCTATATTGTGGCGATATCCTAATCTAACTAACCATCATGCCGTTTCTAGAATCTATCTATTTTGGAAATATGTGCAGAGAAGTTTCCAATTTTTATTATTTCAAAATATTGCCTTCTATTTTAGTACAGTTAAATGGATATATAGGAAAGACGTTGCGAGCTAAAAAAGTACAATGATCTAAAAATTCAAACCGAAAAAGATTTTAAATTTTATATTTAATAGCCTATTTAAGCTTATAAACCTCGTCGTAATATTTAATCATTGAAGAAGATAATATTAACAAATCCGGGTTCGATTCCCAGATGCGACTGATAACTTTTTTGTTTACTGTGTTTTTTTTCGGTTTCGTGTTTCATTTAAGATTTGTTAATATTATCGACTTCAATGAGAAAAAGATTTATTCTGTTTGCTACCCCAGAGCTGATGAGGTCCGAGTGTTTTTGGTGCTTGAGAATTTTAAATAAAGAGATTTTCGTATAGGATGAGTGAATTGGAGTCAATTTCTATTATTTGGGCCCCATACGAAATAATTGACATTTTGTGCATTGAAAGAATTCAAAAGAAATTTTTAAGATATTTTTTTTATTTTTTTTATTTTGAATTTAATTTAAAACAAAAATAAATATAATACTTCTCATTCGTACTAGATATTTACTAAACCTTTAATTAAAAAAAATATCTCATTCAGTTTGGATGGGTATTTTGGCCTCTAATCTAAAATTAAGTTTAGTATGAAACAGGTCGCGCATCGTTCCTCTTAAATAAGGTGGATAAATAATCGATCTGTTTTATGTTATTTCCTATAAAGATTTTACGGGGTTTGTTGGGGTATTTCATGTACGAGTACATTGCATAAATGGTAAAATTATAATGTATTAGATTCTGAAAAAATCTGTAATAATAATTAAGATATGCACAAATGAACTTCGCGTATCGCTATCGTTTAAACAGGATATACCAATTTAATACCATCTTAGTTTAATATTATGGTAATATATTAGAGTTGTATCCTATTCTATGATAGAAATGCTTAAAATTACCAATTCATTGATATTACATACAGTTTACTACGAAAAATCGGTGCTCACAGCATCATGACGTTATACCGCTGTTATCTGCGAGGTATTTGAGTACCTGATATAATCTGATACATAACGGAGTAAGCCTAATTACTGATCTAAAGAATATTATTTCGTGCATTTCAAGATTGCCCAAGCATTATTTATGAATGTGATCTGAGAAATAGGTAGAAACAGAAACATTACAGACGCAGACAAGGTTGCTACACACAATTCCTTCCGTTGTTCAAATTCCTCGATTTGTTTAGGTTAACATTTTTTTCGTCTGGCATTTTATCTCAATAGCTCCGGGCGAATTAAGTCATTTGTTGTTTGTATTGTAGAATACAATGAAAAACTACGTTTACGAAATATTTTCGTTACTGATGAACGCAATGCAGTAATCTACTGCATACTAGATATGATCAGAAGGTTGAACTGAATGTTTGTTTTTTTTATTTTATTTTATTGCTGTCTGAATGTTTTTTTTATTTATTAACAAAGCAATAAACCGACGACCTCCGCGGCATAACGGTAAATTCCGTCACTCTGGGACCGGAGATATGAAATAGAAAAGTGAGAAAGAACCCACTTGTTCAGACGTAATTAAAAACAGCTGAAGCCGTATTATTCGACGACTCAATTTTGAAGGCATCTTTCACCGTTTCAAGTTTTGTTGAAAATGCAAAATGTTGTGCCTCAGGTGAATTACATTTTCGTCCTGTTTTCGATCGCAGTCACTAACGCCGGGGTTTTTCTCTTTGAACGCAAGAAACTGACCACTATTTACTTAAATAAGATATGTTTTGTAAATTCACCTCTGTTGCCAATTATTTGGAATTGTACTAATACTGTGTTATTCCTGAATTTGTTCATGAGACAAACAAAATATTTGTTGTATTTTGACGTGAAGTCTATCTATTTTATCTATGTACCTACTGTGATGTATTTTGCACCCGTGTCACTATTGTAATTAACTAAATATGTAAAAGCCCATACAGGCCGTATACAATATAATAAATAAATAAATAATTTCATTAAACCGCAAAGTACCTACCATATTTTAAGATCACATCCTGTCTATGTAACAATACTTCAGAAGGTATTTTCTTAAAGCGATGCAATGGGAAGTAATGCAAAATCGTGTGTTTTCGGTTTGAAAATTTGTTGGCCTAGAAATATCATAGGTGATTGAATTAAATACTGCAAGTAGAACACACCTCGGCCCTTCTTTTAACTATTCACTTTTTTGGTATGTATTTTTATAAGCTTAGAAAAAAATAAAGTATGAGACATTAAAAAAATGTTTAAAGCGCAAAATCTCCTACTCATGAACACCTTTTCCCATATTTTCGCATTGCTCATTGTGGTAAATGAAGTTTATTAGAATATGACCGTAAAACATTTTAATAATTAGGACGGAGCTCTACAGAATTGAATAAAACACGCAATTTGGTGATGTTTTTTTGCTGAAATCAAAACAGGCGGCCGATGTGCAGCGGGATTTTCAACCTTGTCGCCACGTGCATAAAGAGCGCGTGATTTCGTTAAAATTTAGCCGGTGGATTTCCTTAATGGTTTGCTTAATTTTTTGCAAAAAGGCCACAACATCACAGTAATATAAAATATTTTGTAGTTTAGTGTTTAAATTAGGGTGAGTGTAATTTTTTTTAATCAATAATGATTCCAAATTTAAATACCCGTATATTTAGTTTTTTTCTAAAGTCAGTTTTAATAGTTAAAATAATTTTCAAAGTTTCAATTTTTCAAAGCCCGCAAAAACGCTGCAAATCTATGGCAGGTTGTTTTTGATCAGTTTTTAGGTTAGAATGTCAAATGTCAAAACAAGGATGAGCTCTACGGTAGATAATTTTATATTTTATTATTAGTAAACCGTAACTAAACATAAATAATAAAATTATTTACCTTTTGAGAATCTTTAACTCAAAGAAAAATAACAGTATTGACCATTAACATTATCATAATATCCGTATTGGTAACGGGGTGCGCGTGGATCCTCTAATTTATTTCATTAATAATATATATTTTTTATATTGAACAATAATTATAAAGCTTAGAGTCACCCAAATTATGTTTAAATTTCACCATAACTAAGAAAAATTTCCATACTACTCCAAAAACAGAATGTTAATGTAACGTCAGATGTTCCAAACGCAATCGAGTATTGTTGATTTTGTATTCAATTTTAAATAGCGATTTATAAATTCTACGTATAATTATATATAATAAAAGTGATGTATTCAGAATTGGCGTTTGCTGATGTATATGAATATATACTGGTATATTTTTAAGCCATTATATTTTTCACTTAAGTTCCTTATTCTTCTAGAAGCACAAACATATTTGGGTTCGAATAAACAGGTTTGCTTGGGTCAGCTAAACCTTCAGTTCAACATTAAACAATTCATCAAAATTACGCAGTACCTATCTAATTCAGGTATGAAAAGTCGAGAAAGTACTTCTCAGTAACTTCTGGTAACACCTTGCGCGGTAACGTATGCGGCATTCTTTATTTAAATCTGTTTAGGCGGCTGCCCGCCCTGACCCACTTTATTTTAAGTACACCCATTATTTCGTTGTCATCGACCTCTACCAATCACAACAAACTTACACAAACATTATTATAAAGAGGTGCATATACGACATGCGGCGCTAGTATCGATTGAATTACACGCAATTTATTTAAGTAATTTATTGATTGGTTTTAATTAAATCAACGTACGTTGTTTTAAACAATCATCAAATATGTTTATTTTGATACGATATAACCTGTTTGTGGGAGATTTTGATATGTTGTTTCATCGGCATAGTATTAATCTACATTCAGTGTGAATATCTAGCCGTTCATTTGATGACCAAAAGCTCTTGAACAGCATTGCCAATTTTGCGCCCATCCTTCCATCGCAGCCGCTTCAGTGGAACGGCTGCGCTTAATTTTGGATTTGAGGCCAAAATATTCAACTAAAACTAATGATATTTTTTCTTCAAAAAGTATAGTAAATGTCTAGTACGGATTAGAATTATTTTTTTTTACATTATGAAATATAGGTCAATAAAACAATTATTTTGTCGCGATTTTAGAGGCACCTTTAACAATTATTTGGGGGCTAACGGTGATTTAAAAAAAAGTTTTACCTCGTCTACTTCGAAAACATAATGAAATGTAAAATAAATATATATATACATATTAAAATAAGCACTATGGTGGATTTTAAATTAAATTAAAAACAACATAATTTAAAATATTAACCCGAAAAACGTTTTTTTTTTTAATGTTTTGTTTTTGTGTTTTTATTTATGTAACCATATTTACACAGTAAAAATGATAATTAAAAAAAATATATACGATAAATCCGCAAACAATTTACTAAGTTGCATCTAAAATTAAGATTTTTTTCATCATGGCCTATACTAAAATAATGGCCCATAATATAAAACAAAAATAAATAAAATACTTTTCATACGTACTAGATATTTACTAAACCTTTAATTAAAAAATATATATCATTCGGTTTGGATGTGTATTTTGGCATCAAATACAAAATTAAGTTATGTATGAAACAGGTAGCGCACCCGTTCCTCTTCAGGTCGGCCAGTAGCATTTCCATGAAATAGTGGATTGGTCGTCCTAAAATTCTGGTATAAGGAGGCTTTGGCGTCTGATAGGCTATGCAAGTTCTCACTCTCCTGGCTATAAAGGTTTCACGAAGGAACATGTATCCAAGTTGTGTCTGACTATACCCACCACGAAAGTTTTTGTCCCAATTCAAGTGCGTCAGGGGCTCCATCTTGTCTACCCATCCCCATTGAAAATTGGAGTTTTAGTTAACTAATTGATTGTATTATGAAGTTAATGAAAATAAAGCATAATTTTTATAGGTAACCGGATGAACCGGAACAGTGGCAAAACAGAAAATGACAAAAGAATATGTTAGGTTAGGTAAGATTATTTCTTCACTTTTCTTCAACGTTCTGTATTATAATGAAATCATTTTTATAATATCTGGTATTCCCGGATTAGACTAATATCGACACGCAATAAATTAAATTTGTAGTTCTTTTTTACAGCGACAAAGTTTAGTAGACTATCGTTTTTATGTGTCGTATTGGCTAGAAATATGCACTTTGTCTATTGCAATCTGCTCTAGTTACGAGAAAAGCAAGAAAACCTGTATGTCACTGCGAGATTGATTATGTCGGAAACTCGATTAATAGTCGCAATAAAACCATATGTGGTCCTGGTTAACTGGAATAATTCTGAAAACTAGCGAATTTATTATTGTTTTTATATCGATCGGGTTTCAAACAGGTACAAACAAACAGCGTAAAGTATGAAATACATTCACAGAAATAAATAAATCATAACGATAATGTCAACCGCTTTTTGAATTTTGCATTGCGACGCCAATTTAATTGCCAAATCCGCATTATTTTCTTAATAGGCGTATTGTGAACGTGAAGAACGTAGGTAATCATCCGTTTTTGATATGTTTTGAAATATCCTGTTAAATGAAGAAATTAAGCCAGGGCAGGAAATCTGTCAACTTAAGTTTCATATCAATCGGTAAAATGGAGCAAGAAAAAATTCCCAAACCTACTCTCAATCACATTTGTTTTTCTGCGTGGTAAAATGGAGACAATTTTTATTTATAAATTAATTAAAAAATGACTTTGTATTCATCACTTTATTAATATACACAGATATCAATATGTTTTGAAAGCGAATATATAGAATACTAAAAAATAATAACGTCAAGTATAGACAAATGAAAAACATAGAACACAATAATGTAAGAATACTCGTGCACAAATTATAAACATAAACAAAACATTGAATAAAGTGGGTAAGTAATTAATAAAAAAATGTTATTAAAAATTTATGTCGTTATCTGTGTATATTATAAGGGGTGAAGACAAAGTATTTTCTTATTTCGTTTATTAATAATGACACCACAACGTGAATACCAACTTTACGAAGAAATTGTAAAAAATGATAACTTTATCATAAATGATAACTTTACGTAGCTTGAAATTTAATAGCATATTATTGTCATTTTTTTTTTCGTGGTCATTATTAGTATTTTATTTATTTTTTAATTGGACGGCAGATTATTTATTCATTTACAGTACAAAATATCTTATTTTAACATTTACGGAAGATGGGTACATGGAAAAGTATCTAGGTGATCTAAGGATAAATTATTTATATCTACTGTTTTAGAAATTTCATTTCAATTGTACCATTCCTCTTTTCATGCTATGCTGTGATAGAACATCTGCTGTGCAGTGTGGTATCTTGAATAAGTCGTGGTGAAGACTACGGCTGAAGTTATAAAACCAACCCGCTAAACTACCTCACAATAAAAATAATTTCTATACAAATTATAACAGAGATCGCTACGGGAAGACCTGGGGAACCATGCGCGATAAGGATGCCTTTATTATCGGTTAATGTTTTTCTGCTATTGTTCTTTTTTTATCAAATTTATTTCTTTATTAGGTCTCCTTGGTTGTACAGCTCCTTGATATCTGCTGTATTTACGCTATTTTGCTCTTTCTTGCATTGTCTATTGAACAAATATGATGGTGTCCTTGATTGTATATCTCCGTGACAGCTGCGGGAATCTTTAAAATTACTTAAGTGTTACTATTATATTAAGTATATGTAACAAAATGTAACAAAACTGTACTGCTGTTTTTTTTATTTCTTAATTTCTTTAATATTTGCTTATATTTTGGCTGCCTCCATGGTCGAGGGGTAAGGCTCTCGACTACGAATCCGAAGGTCGCGGGTTCAAATCCTGGCGTGCGCAAGTAATTTTTATTTATTTAATTAATTTGTGTTATTTCACAATTAATTCATTTAAAAATAATATATAGTATTTTTGCGCACGTTCCAGAGTGGTAGATACTCTCAGTATCGCCCTGGTGAAAGACCACCATTCAGAATTGAAACGTTGCTTGAAATGGCTTTTAGCCGTGTTTGGTGACTAGATCTGAATAGTCAGGTACTTCCACACCTTCCTCTTCCCCTCCCCAATACCTTCAGCCTCACAACATTCCCCAATTGGGAATGCCATAGTCTCACTGGCTCCAGACGTTGGGAGCAGTTTGGGACTCTTGTGCGGTATTCATATAAAAAAAATTGATATACGAGTATTTATAATGTTATTTAAATCGATATTGTGTAATTGGACTCTAGTATCTCTATAACAAAACTATTATGCTGTTTTCATATTTAAAAAACAAAAAAATTTCCAACTTGTGTATATTGATCACAACATGCATGCACCTATGTTGTTCTAATTTTGCTCTACATTTGTATGATTGCTATTTATGGTTGTATTATATAATACTGTTGAACTAAACTCCTGCTGACAAGTTACCTGCAGTGGCTTAGCCGTTACAAGTTCCCATTGTATGTAATTCATCTTATATATATTTTTTTAAATAGTGTCTACCACGTATCAAGGTAAATATTGCCGGAGTAAAAAATATTTCAAAATAAATACACCAAGGAAGCTTTTTACTCCCATATCATAATATATATAAATTAAATATAAAGTAATTTGAAATTAATTTATTATAGTCTTTGTTTGTTCCGTAAATAACCAAATATGTATAATATACTTCACTCTGGTAATTGATACAATTCACTTTAATTATTATATTTACTAATTCCTTTGCTCGTGGTTTACAAATGTGGCAATTGCATTTTCCTCTATTCTTTGGTATACTTCTGTTTCCTGGGTTTCAAGGTTGACTGCCGCTAATATGTTATTTTACAAATAAACAGTTAGTAATGGATACCAGGCCGACCATACACGTGACTGTATACTGGAAACGTGGATTGAGCAGAAGACTTGCACAGGTATACTTCTGTTTCCTGGGTTTCAAGGTTGACTGCCGCTAATATGTTATTTTACAAATAAACAGTTAGTAATGGATACCAGGCCGACCATACACGTGACTGTATACTGGAAACGTGGATTGTTCAGAAGACTTGCACAGGTATACTTCTGTTTCCTGGGTTTCAAGGTTGACTGCCGCTAATATGTTATTTTACAAATAAACAGTTAGTAATGGATACCAGGACGACCACGTGACTGTATACTGGACAAGTGGATTGAGCAGAAGACTTGCACAGGTATACTTGCGTGTTTGACAAACTTGTTTAAAATTCATTCCACGTTTACACACGATTGACATTTTGTCACATAGAACGGGTCGTTCTTGCATTCAACAGGACAGCTCAGCTGTGGAATGATCTGCCGGCCTCTGAGTTTCTTCCCTCCTACAACATTTTTTTTTTCATGGTCCATATAAACAAATTGCACACTAATATATTATAGAGATTAAGATACATTACAATAAATGGAAAATGGCTAAAAAATATACAGAGGCAAGTATTAGGAATAGTTTTATAGGGAAAAAATGCAAGCAGTTTTATAACTATTCCGTGATATGGGTAATAAGATGCGGTCAATGCACCATCATTGAGCAGTTGAGTCGCTCTGCTGATGGCGTGTTCTTGTAAACAGAAATGTCGGAGCATAAAATAGTGCATGGGATCGCCCACGAATACAGTTGTTAGGAACGTATAAGTTTACCTCTTTCAAAATAGGTGGATTACATATAGTTCTATAAATTAACTTAAAAAAATGTTTATCTCTTTGTAAAAATGTTTGTCTCTTCAAGACCCAGGTTCACTCGATTCTATTCTTCTAAAGATCCTCCACTCAACATCCTTAAAGGTAACGTAAACCTTAAGGGAAAATATTTCCCTCAGGAACTCCTGTGCAGAGTAACTGTAAAAAAAACAGCATATGTACGAGCAAGTATACTTGTGCAAATCTTCAGCTTAAGCATTCCAAGTGTTAATTTTAATTACGTTTACCGCAGGTCATTACATGAGCCCTAAGGCGTGTTCCGGAAAAGACGTTAGTTTTTTTTTTAATAATATAAATAAATTCCTTTACCATTTAAATGGTAAAAGAATAAACAGTAGCCGTTCTTTAAAATTTAGCAACCTTCCAGAAGAGTCGTTTTCGGTTGGCAATTATTTATCTTCCAATACAATTTCCACTTCTTTACCCATGTCAATAGAACACTTTGATAACAGAAAAATCGTTTCGATAAGTTTAATTACCTGCTTGGAAAATAACATGAAAACCAAAATAACATCCTTTGTTTCACCAACATCGCACCGTTTACATTCCGATGATTGGCTTGTATGTGTGAGTTATCATAAACTAGTGTGCGAGTTTAGGATTATACGGTCTTATTTCACAACGGAATATGTAACAGTCTGCAGTGGAGGCTGGGGCCTTTGCCCACTAACTAACTAACGAAGGGCCTCGCCTAGACGCCCCGGGCCCAAGCCACACATAATAATATACATAAAAGCCCAACGTTCACCCTTTATCAGATTTTTTATATTTCTGCAACCAATGTAATTACGAATTGCCTTGGGTGTTCCAAATTACTCTAAGTATCGAAAATCGCGTGTCACCTATTTTTTTCTTGCTCTAGATCGTGAAAGGTAATTACGTTGAAATATGAATGAATTTTTTCATTGAAACTATTTGAAAAATGATATATGTTTAATACGATAAAACAGATATTGTTAACAGTAAAAAAATAAGGACTCGACTATATAAAGATTTCAGTATATACCATAAACCTTCAAACAAAACGTAAAATATTTTGATTCCTAGAACACACGATTAAAATTAACGAGACATAAAAAAAATAATTGATTCTTTGGCCACCGTTGGGAGAGTTAAGTCGGGACAACCGTTTCATTACAATTCAACACACGTATGAATCGGCACACTTTTTAAATTGATATAAAGTCGTTAAAAGTAGAAAAAAATAGCCTGAAAACCTATCTCCTAACCTAATTAACTTTTTTTTCAATATATGTACATAACTGTCGGAGGGATAAATTGTTGGAGGGATCAACAGTCGGGGGGGTCAACTGTTGGGGGGGGGGGGGCAACTGTCATGGAACCGTCCTGTCACACGCTCCTTACTTCATCCACATTCTTTCATCTTAAACGCACATTATCTTGTTAAATCGAATCTCGCCATGGCTCAAGCATTTGATTTACTTGGTTATGCATAACTCCTGATATCATCTTAATTATCATCAATTCAATTATCAATGAACTCTACACCACCTTATAAAAATTGTTCTGTCATAACATATATGTACTGTAAGTTGGTACCGAACTAACTGAAGTGAATGATTTGTCAATCTCAGTCACCATTTAGGAGTGACGGACTAAATAGCCCAATCACACATTTTGATCGAGTGATTCTTATCCATTTCGTATAGACGTTTCCTTCTTTCGATTTTGCAACCATCTGAACCCACTCTAAGATTTTTGATGAGTGTCGAAATAAAAACCTGAATGGAATACATTCTGGATATTAGATTAACAAGAACAGCGGGCAATATAATATTTCGAGATTAAATCTTGTTCTTAAAATTCTTTATGCACCGACGGCAATAATAGGTTCTCTATTCACGGATTCAATCTACAATTTTTGTTAACTCATTACTTCATTGAATTATTTACTGACTTATTGTTACACATACACATTATTTGTCACGATATTGTCGTGTTTACATCTGATCGATTTGATATTCTCCATTACAGAGTTGTAAGATGCTTGCAATTAAAATTTTAAAAAAATCAGCGTTTCAGCTATTTCCGCATTGAAATTTTTAGGCATTTTTATGAATTGTTTTTAAAATAAGTTTTTAATCCAGCAGATATAGGTGGGTGGTACAACCCAATGTACCGTATTAATATTTTATGAAATCTCATTGTTTAAATTCCAGAGCTCATCAATTTAATAAAAATCCACATACCGTCAAGACCAAGTCGATAAACCGATTTATTAAATTTTCCGCGTGCAGCACAAATCTTAGGATAAATTCTCCAATTCCCCCTATTTATGCGCAATAACCACACAATTTTATAACACCGAATTTTTTTTCGCAATATCCTCTAAACATCGAACAAAAGTAATGCGTACGACCACAAATTGATGCACGAGTACAAAATGTAACAAGAGCATCTCCTGTCCCGATCCTATCTTCCTCTTCCCCTTCCTTCTTGTTTTATCTTTTCTCTTATTAGATTCATAAATAAAACGCCTGTATTTAACCACTATTGGCACAAGCTTTGTAGGCTTACCTTTTGTTTAACTTCCTATGGTAGATATATATATTTTAAAACCTAATTAAAATGAGTAAAATAACAAATGAAATAAAAATAAAAATAATAATGAAAAAATCAAAATGAAAATTATGAATTTCAATTGGTTTTGCTTTTCGTTACAGAGTGGAAGGTACTTTTAGAAACACCCAAAATAGGCGACCAGTATTATGAATGGAAATGTTACTCAGAATGCTTTTTGGTAAATTCGATTTGATATACATTTCTCAGCTTCCTGCCCCCCTTTTACACCTCTTCCATTCTCTATCATCTCACAATGTTCTCCGATTGGGAGTGGCATAGATAAATATATTTAATATTCCTATTTGAGTATGAGTATCTATCTCGATTCCATACTCTAACTCGTAAAAAATAACAGAATTATGAATTCTTAACATCACTATATGATTAGGTCTCAGGTTATTTTTTTTTTTTTTAAAGTATACAATACATTATGCATTGTATTCCGAAGAGTTTTTTTTATATGAATACCGCACAAGAGTCCCAACTGCTCCCAACCGTCTGGAGCCAGTGAGACTATGGCATTCCCAATTGGGAATGTCATGAGGCTGAAGGTATTGGGGAGGGGAAGGAGAAGGGGAAGAGGAAGGTTGGGAAATACCTGGCTATTCAGATCTGGTCACCAAACACGGCTAAAAGCCATTTCAAGCAACGTTTCAATTCTGAATGGTGGTCTTTCACCAGGGCGATACTGAGAGTATCTTCCACTCTGGAACGTGCGCAAATACACTATATATTATTTTTAAATTTAATTTATTGTGAAACAAAACAAATTAATAAAATAAAATTTACTTGCGCACGCCGGGATTTGAACCCGCGACCTTCAGATTCGTAGTCGAGAGCCTTACCCCTCGACCATGGAGGCCGTCTAAACTTAAACGTTAAGAAACTCATTGTGGGATCACATGCAGAACCTGCAGTACAGTTTTTAGAAACAAATATACTTAATATTTAAAATACATAAATAACATTCACAGTACATTAACAACATTTCCAACACATAATTTGCATTTGTAATAAAGACATATCACTGGTACATTATATAGTAATACTTATTACAGAGACACATCACACCATTAATCCTTAAGGTGTTCTTTCAAATAATAGAGTTTAAGCATTTTACTTTGAGACCTTTTACATTGGCCAGGACATTTAATATCGTTAAGTAATTTATTGTTTTGCTTGTAAGCTATATATTCTAAAGATTTTAGTCCATATTTTGTTGAGTGTATTTTTGGTATATGTAGTTTGTTGTGGTTTTTTGTGTTGTGTTGGTGTACGTCATACTTGTAATTGTGTGTGGTGTTAGTATGTGCCGAGTGTTGAATTACATGCAAGATAGTATTTGTAATTTCACAGGTGGGAATGGTGTTAAACTGAGATTAAATGTAGTGTATTTCGGAGATTCTGAACATGTAGACATGTGTGTCCCATTGTAGACTAAGATATTTTGAATGACTTGGATCTCTGAAAGCATTTTTTGGTAGCAAATCCCGAGATCCCGGAAAGGTATATTAAATATGATTCCGAAAAGTTATCTGTTTTATTAATTGATAAACTAAAGTTCTTAAAAACTTAAGACAAGATTTTTGTGCATAGCGCAAAGGGTAACAATTATTATTTTTATAAACAATAATTATTAATCTAAAACACTCATCCAAATTGAAAAAACCTTCCGAGCAAAGATAAATGTCGCCGGCAGGACTCGAACCCGCACCCTTCTAATGTCCGGTCAGATGCTCTACCGTTGAGCTACGTCGGCTTATCGCAAACCCGCCAAGTTAATCAATATTTGACAAGTCAAAGCAATTTTCACCAATAAAATGTAGACATAATTTGTCTCGACGCCATCTATTTGAGGGATTTAGCCGTTACAAGCCTCTCTCATACTAATAAAAGTTGGTTGTTTACAGGTGAAAATATAATAAAAACAGTAATTATTGAATGGAACACTAGTATATATTGATTAACTTGGCGGGTTTGCGATAAGCCGACGTAGCTCAACGGTAGAGCATCTAACCGGACATTAGAAGGGTGCGGGTTCGAGTCCTGCCGGCGACATTTATCTTTGCTCGGAAGGTTTTTTCAATTTGGATGAGTGTTTTAGATTAATAATTATTGTTTATAAAAATAATTATTATCTGTTTTACTTTATTTGCAACAAAGTTATCTCTGACTCATTAATAGGCCATTTACCGATATTTCCCACAGATATATCCGTTGAACGCTTGCAACATCTCAAGGGAACATACTATTCCAATTACAGACGCATTCACACAAGCGGCATATAACAATAATTATTATCTAATGCTCAAGGTTTCTGTATCAAATGCCTCACTAATGCCGCTTTGCGGATTAAAGACATGCTCGCTGTACTCGTTGAAAGTATATGACGAGTAAGCCCGGCCAGGCCCAGCCCCACTCGACACGGTGTAAGGTAGTACCCAAGTGTACCATAAGGTGTCCATTCCTCTATAATATTCGGTGCTTACATATCTCGGGGTAGTAACGGGCGAAAAACTCAGTTTTAGCGTAAATTTGTACAACTTCACTGACAACACCTCACATCTCCGAATTATGCGTTCCGGAAAACATCGGTCTAAGGCAGTCAACTCTTTAGATTAGCATCATCATCGGCTATCGGGCGGCTGATAGAATCTAAACGAAAGCCAAATACTATGGAATAGGCTTGGAATAAACTTCCCCCGGAACTAAGATGCATAAAAAGTCCAACAAAATTTCTGTCCAAATTAAAATCTTACCTTTTCAGACTTTCATATCCTCAAATTCAATATACCCGCGATTACCACTCAAGTTATGCCAAATATCCTATTTACACGTATTTTATTTTTTTAACATTGTTCGAATCGTCACACTCCAATCCGTTTCTTATCGAGGGACGAGTCACATTTAGGAAGATAAATTCTAATCAATTCCCTTTACTATAGTAACACCAATAAAAATATGCTTCTCCTTTCCTAATATCTAGCAAGAACATAAATAATTTATAAAATAAATACCAGGATTAAATAATATCTCCAATAATATTTCTTTTCCAATATCAATGTCCTCTGCGTTCAGAACCGTATATGAAATTCGCTAATAAACAGTGTTTATCTCAAATAACCTGCTAGGTACGTATGATCTTGTAGAATATTATATATTTTAACGTGGCACCATGTTCATAGGTCAAATACATTGTACAAATAGTTTGGTATTACAGATAGATGAACCGGTGAATGTTATTTGTTAGCCATGTGTAGTAATATTAGATTGTGTAGTAATATTAGATTGTGTATTGTAAGTGATAAGATAAAGCATTGGAAAAAAGAACATTTATACAGCGCCCTTGAGGTGATTTTTCACAAAAACGGCGCTAGACAAATCGTCTTAAAATTATCGTTATTATTAATAATCTGTTGTTATTTTGTAGTAATTACTGATAATGTATGCTATTTTCATTAAGTGCTTCCCAGCAGGCGTAGGCTGGCCAATATGGCTGTGACACTTTTTTGTTAATATTTGTGTTCAAAGTTCAGCAAGAAAATTAACAGGGAAAAGGGTGAAAAGAAATATCCTTTTTAGCTTCACCTAGTACCTCTTGATTTGCTTTACTTTACAGGAATTCATGCCAATGGTTAATTTTACTATTATTTATTTATTTTTTAAAGTTTAATTAATCTTTGGTTTGAATGTATAGGTGTTAAATTTAAGTTGTATTTTTTGCCCTCCAGGATGTTATGGTGGATGAAAATTTGCTTTATATCCTTAAGTCATTGTTTTAATAGAAAAAAAGTAGGAAAAGATAATTTAATTGATCATGAAGCCTTGTAAGATTCAGCAGCATTCGATGCTGCCATGAACCAGCTATGTTAAAAGGATTTCAGGTGATGGACAACAAAGAAGATGGTTTTCCGGTGAAATAAAAAACCTTTATTATTTTGCCTACATTCAATACTTTTTTACCCCATTTTCCCCTACGAATAAATTAAAATAAAGCCGCTTAACCTTGTAGTATTAATTTATATACAAAAAGTGTTCTGATTCAGGTGTTTTAAACATTTTTAGTGACGCGTCAAATTAAAAAAAAATGTATCAAAAGATTGCTTGCACAATCTTATTATTTAGATATGTTTTGAAAAAACAAACGTTTGTAACGAAATCAAATTTAAAAATGAATGTTTCTTTGTTTCTTTGTCAAATCAATTACGGCATCCAAATGACAAGCAAGAGTTTCTAATAAAATTGAAAGCAAGAATTCTAAATACGTGCGTTGGTATAAGAAGGTACAGTATGTGCATCCATTAATATCTGACATCTAAATCAAGATGATGATTAATGCGGCTTCCATAGATTATTTGTTTGTAATCGCACGTGAGATAATTATTTGGCAACGAGTCCATTGTGGCGCCTACGAATCTGGTTCTGGTACCTCCCTGGAATACGCACGTATGACTAATAAATCAACCCAGGCCTGTAGTTACGGTGCTAAGTGCAGACAGGTGAATTTTCGCAACTTGGCACTATACACTACACATTCTATCCCAAACACATTAACTTAACCATGTTGCAATCGAGCATGCAGCAAAGTCAACGCATATTCTCAGTTATTGTATATTCTCATTGGCCAAAACTTCTGCAGATAAGGTACAGAAATAATTCATTATTAATCCCGGGAATTATACAACTGCATCTGGTTTAACTTATTTCATATAAAAAATAATTATCTTGTGAAGTAGAAGAGTCGACAGTGGGTCTATTGTACCATCAGCTGATAAAAGTTGTGGTGTGGAAAAATACAATAGACAGGAAAATGACCGATTGTTCCTGGGTTGGTAACTATTTATATTGTCCTGTGCGATTCCAAAAGTGTCTTCCACTTTGAAGAGAAGTGAAAATATGCCATAGAATATACCTCTTTACCTGAGCATGAACATATTTATTAACACCACACGAGAGACCCTGAGTAAAATAATTTCCCTCAGGATCTATGTCGTCTTTGAGAATGATGTGTGAATGGTATTTTAAGGAAAGGAAGGAGAGGAAGTTCTGGGAATGAAAATAATATGAAGGGTGGGTAGGAAATTCTGGGTCAGTGCGTCCAGTGACGGATATATGAATCCATCTCTTCCACTGCGGTGTAATACGCGGTGCAATGATGGGTCGAGAGAGTCCGGCTGGAGAGCTCAAAGAGTTTCCCGATCCGGCCCGCCACGCAGTTGATGACCAGACGCATTCGCAGCCAAGACCTGGACTAACTTCACCCTATCAACCCGAGCACCCTTGCCGCTCGGGATAACATATGGTACAGGTGTTGGGTATCCAATGAATGGTTCCCGGGGCGGCGGTACGTACGAGTATATCCGACAAAATTGCATTCCTCCGTAGCGTAATGGTTTTTGAATTCGATTAAAAAGCTGGATCTTACGGTTTTTGGTTTCCAACTACTATTCACGAAATAAACAAAAACACCCAAAGATACGAAAATTATTATAATTTTATTTTTTTAAATCGATCTACCGTCATCCGTTAAAGTTTAAATATCACCATTCACTTCTAATTTAAGGATTCGTTAATATCATCTCGATCAGACTGCTTCCGCTATGTCTGCCCACACTAAAATAAATCTTTAGTCTTCTTTTAATACAACTTAAACGGATGTATTTCTTTGTTTTGTAGAACACAGCCACCTAGCCAGTTTGCCTGTAAGTTCATGTCTGAGTTAGCAAAACGAACACTAGATGGCGCGGCGCTGGAATAACTTCAAAGCACTTGCGCGCATAGAAAACAACACACACTATTTAGTTAGCTTCTTGAGAAATGTACAAAAGATTTTGTGGGTATAATTTTTTTACGTCAATTGAAAAATGTAAATATAGGACGTGTTTATAAAAATAAAAACGTTCAGTTTGAGAAAATCCCTGTAAAATTTACGTACATTAAATAATAAGTTAATAATATTAATTACAAATTAGATGTTTTTTTAATAAATGAATTAAAAAAAAAACCTAATTAATGTCAACCAATTGTAAACCAGTTGTATTTAATAAAAATAATTTCATGTTTAACTTCTAATATAATTTTGTAATTTAATGTTTTATAATATTTTATTTATTAATAGTTTTGTTTAATTAATTACCTACTTTAATAAATTTTTGTTTATGTTTATAATTTTTCTATTTGTCATTATTATTTTTTTAGTAACCTGATGAAAGCATCGCTTTCTAAACATGTAGATATGTATATATTAATAAAGTGGTGAATACAGAGTAATTTTGAATTCATTTATTAATAATGATGCCGCAAAGTGAATACCAATATTTTTATAAACAATAATTATTAGCCTGAAACACTCATCCAAATTGAAAAAAAACCTTCCGAGAAAAGATATTCAAGAAATATGTATTCATTTAGATCAGCAAACGCCGATTAGATAGATAACTTTTATTTTATTACACTATACGTAGAATTTATTAATCGTTAATTAATAGTTTTTAGTTAATTATAAAAAAAACCTCATCAAGACACCTTGTTATATTGGTACCATTGCATTTGGAACATCTGATGTCACGTCCGCATTCTGGTTTTAGATTAGTATGGACGTTTTTATTTTTCACTTTTGTTCTGTATTTTAAATACGTATTTTTTTTAGTTTTGGTTAAATTTGAACTTAATTTGGGTGACTTTAAACTCTATAATTGTTGTTCAATAAACAATACTTTTAGTACTTACTAGTAGTGAAACAAATTAGAGTATTTATGAGTGAACCAAATATCAGTTCGGATATTATGATAATATTAATGCTCAACACTATTATTATTCTTTGAGTTAAAGTTTCTAAAAAGGTAGATAATTTTATTACTTATGTTTAGTTATGGTTTACTATGAATAGAGTATAAAATTATGAAGGGTAAAACTCATCCCTGTTTTGACATTTGACATTCTAATAATGTCAATCAAAGCTGATCAAAACCGACCGGCTATAGATTTTGAGAGTTTTGGCGGGCTTTGAAAAATTGAAACTTTGCAAATTATTCTAACTATGAAAACTAACTTTAAAAAAAAAGAAATATTCTGGTATTTACGTCATTATTGATATATATATTTTCTTTAATTGGACTCTAGTATTAAACTCATAATGTATTCAGTTCTAATTTGTAGGTTAACAATACGAAACATACAAACCTAACTGGTAATCTTACTAAGTCTGTGTGAAGAGTGTTTTCATCTCCACGTTCTGGAAACAAATATATACTAGTGCATATAATTAAACGGAGGGACATCTCTCATTTGTAAATAATAGGTGTTTGCAAGCTTTCACCCTATATTAAATCACGAATGAAAGCATTTGAAACAGTTGTTGTTAGAAAGTACAATGTGCCGTATTTAATATACCTAAAGAACTTGTGCACTCGTATTATACTTCTCTTATAAAGTAGATTTACTTTTTTATAAAACATCCCGTTGTTCGATCCATCCATTGTGGTAATGAAAATTATATGAAGAGCGGTAATAACTTTTTGTCTAACTAATTTGTATTCAATAAACAGTATCACAAAAAGACAGTTTGTTTTAAATTTTTTTTTTGTTTTTAAACATTTATATTTTTTTACAAATGTGTGTTCTAATTTTTTTTTTAAATTATGACATGATTGAATATTACACGCCTATCCAATAATATACTACGCACTTTGCGAGTCATCATTATAAGAACATATAATATTTATTGTCATCTAAAAGAGGAATTTATGAAATTAATATATTTTTCAGTGTAACCAATAATATAATCAATGGTTCTCCATATTTAAGCATGCTCCATTTTTCGAAGCGTTTTTATAAAAGTAGATGTTTTGATATTAGAAGCCCGATCCCATTTCATGTGTTCCAAATTTCCAAAAAATCGAAAACCCCGTAGCAATGACACTAAAAAAAAAAAAAAAAATTGAAAAATTCTAAAATAAAATGTGACAAAGGCAGATAGATGTAAGAGCGTGACTCAAATATCTAAATAGGTTAAGAATTTATTGTAACGTAATATTTGGGTTGCATATGGCCATATATTATGCGTTGAGGCTATTTAACAAAAAAAATGGAATGATAAATAGAATCATTTTAGATTTTTTTTTAATTCTGGAAACTCGAGAAATGAATGTGATAATACATAAAATATATATTGAACTAGTTTTATAAAGTTGCTAGGTACAAATATTTTTTGTTCAATATATATAACATATATTATATTGTCATATGTAATTTACAAAAATATTGGTACATTATACCACAAATTTTCAACTGCTCAGAGCTTGGAACAATCTAGAATCTTTTTTTTTATTCCTTGGGTATTAACTATGTAATAATTTCTAGACATTTTGCTTAAAGAGTTTTATCCTCTATGTACTTTTGTTACTTAATTTCATTACTCTGCTATCGGTTTTGATACATCCGTGTCTTTCACTAGGGTTCTTAAAACTAACTTGCCATTATGTTCTTAAAGCTAACTTCTAAAGGTGTGTTGAAATTGGTAGCATAGTAATAAAATGAACTAACAAATCTACATAGTAGATAAAACTCTTCAAGCGAAAAAACAACCAAGAATCAATTTTATGAAATGTAACATTGAACACATTTAAAAAAAATAATTTTATTTATCATCCTCGAGAAGAATAACTTATTAACATTGTTAGGATAAAAATATTTTTCAATTATTTTCCATACAATTTATAAAAATAATTAACAACTTAATAACTAAATAACTTAAGTTTTAGATGAGAAATTGAACATTCCGTATTGATACAATTTTTTTTTTAAATATTCGAGTATCGTGTAATATTAGAATAATGAGAATTTTAAACTAATACGCATTTTCTGTAGGCATATTTGAAAAAAGTTAATATTTTACATTGGAGCAAATATCAATTTACTAAGGTACGATAGTACTAATTAACAAGATATATTTACTTTTGGAATATTCTTTTAAAAACATATAAATAATTATGTACATGGATATCCTTATACGAGTATGTATTCCTAGTATAAACTGAATTTTGTAAACATATTTATTTAGAACCACAATTTTTTCATTCGAAAATAAGGTATTAATCCCATTTGTTGATCCGGCACTAACATACTCGTACATCTAATTCTCAATATTTTTCATGGCTAAAAATATTTTTTTTTATAAATATATATCGTTCTTGAGGAATTATCAGCAATCAATATTTCCTTATTAGATATACTAATTCTAGAAAAATCAATTTACTAATTCTAGTAAATCAATATACTAATTCTAGTAAATCAATACACTAATTCTAGTAAATCAATATACTAATTCTAGTAAATCAATATACTAATTCTAGTAAATCAATATACTAATTCTAGTAAATCAATATACTAATTCTAGTAAATCAATGTACCAATTCTAGTGAATCAATATACTAATTCTAGTAAATCAATATACTAATTTTAGTAAATCAATATACTAATTATAGTAAATCAATATACTAATTTTAGTAAATCAATATACTAATTCTAGTAAATCAATATACTAATTCTAGTAAATCAATATACTAATTCTAGTAAATCAATATACTAATTCTAGTAAATCAATATACTAATTATAGTAAATCAATATACTAATTTTAGTAAATCAATATACTAATTCTAGTAAATCAATATACTAATTCTAGTAAATCAATATACTAATTCTAGTAAATCAATATACTAATTCTAGTAAATCAATATACTAATTATAGTAAATCAATATACTAATTCTAGTAAATCAATATACTAATTCTAGTAAATCAATTTACTAATTCTAGTAAATCAATACACTAATTCTAGTAAATCAATACAGTAATTCTAGTAAATCAATACACTAATTCTAGTAAATCAATACACTAATTCTAGTAAATCAATATACTAATTCTAGTAAATCAATATACTAATTCTAGTAAATCAATATACTAATTCTAGTAAATCAATATACTAATTATAGTAAATCAATATACTAATTCTAGTAAATCAATATACTAATTCTAGTAAATCAATTTACTAATTCTAGTAAATCAATATACTAATTTTAGTAAATCAATATACTAATTATAGTAAATCAATATACTAATTTTAGTAAATCAATATACTAATTCTAGTAAATCAATATACTAATTATAGTAAATCAATATACTAATTCTAGTAAATCAATATACTAATTCTAGTAAATCAATTTACTAATTCTAGTAAATCAATACACTAATTCTAGTAAATCAATACACTAATTCTAGTAAATCAATATACTAATTCTAGTAAATCAATATACTAATTATAGTAAATCAATATACTAATTATAGTAAATCAATATACTAATTCGAGTAAATCAATATACTTGGTGGTTTAATTTGGTGTAAAAAGGACATCTATTCTTTATGAGATTGGTTACAAGAAATATCCCTCTTTAGAAGAATATCTCATTCCATATCCTCCTTGGTGCATGAGTTCCCTAATAATCCTGTTCGCGGCAGTTTTTTGTTCGGTTGGAAAATTTGTGTTTGGAATAGCGAACATGACTGGAGATCCGCTAGATTTACTACTGGCGAAGTAATGCGAGTAGTCTGGCTTGATGGCTGATTTAGTCCTGGCAGAGCTATTCTTTACTCTGTTATTCCCGTTGTTATTGCCGTTGGTGGCAAAATGAGATAGTCCGGGGGTTGTAAATGGCTTCTTCTTAGGCCTTTCTACCCTCGGTTTACCATAGATAGGTTTCGATTGTTGCTCTAAATGTGCAATATGCTCGAATTTAAACGATGGCGGTAGAGCGGGCTTCTCATGGATGACAATATCTCCAGAATCTCCCGAAAATGGTTTGAATCCACCTTGAATAATCGGCTGTGAAAATTTATTGCCGCTTTCGACAATCGGTTCAAATAATTTGTACGAACTGTGGTCTGAGGGTTCAGAGAATTTATATGAACTGTGATCCATCGGTTCAGAGAACTTGTACGAACTGTGTTCTAGCGGTTCCGAAAATTTGTATGCTGCTTCATCCGCAGGTTCAAAGAGTCTGTAAGCGGTGTCGATTGATGGCTTGGAATATTTAACGCCGCTGTCAGCAATTGGTTCGTGGAATTTTAATTTAGTATCGAGAACCGGTTCAAAATTTTTGCCGGTGTCTAAATGTCGGAACGACTCAAATGCTTTATCTGGCTTTGGTTTTACAGACTTGATTGGTTTGTAGCTTGCAAAATCGAAGTTGCTTTTTACAGGAGCTTCTTCATGTGACTGAATTGTTTGCCAGTCCCCACTGTAGGTGTTAGCTGAACTGCTCGCTGATTCAAAGTTAAATTTAATCGGTTCATTTGCAAAGTCTTCATATTTCTTAGACTCTTCTTCAAAATTATACGTTTGTGGTTTGACAGCAATTTTGGATTCCTTAAATTTGTGTTGGTTTGGAATAATCCTTTCATAGCTGTGATGTTTTGATTCTTCTGGAGTGATGATACTTTTAAGGTCAGAGTTTGCAAATACGAGGTGCGCTTCTTTTGAAGCAAATGCTTTAGGCTGTATGACTCTGGCTTCTGTGTGATAGTTTATGTGGGGTTTTTTAGATTCTGGGTGCACGTTTGGTCCCTTTGTTTTGACGACAGCATTAAAGCCTTGTTTTGAATCAGATGTATAATCAACTGTTCTAACGGAGCCATCTGGTTCCAGTATACTGTATTGCCCTGGGGAAAAGGAAAAATTAACTCTCATTAAAAAAACATTTAATAGACCATTTTAAAAATACATTTTCAAATGTTCATTTCAAAAGAGTTATTGACACCATCTAGCAATGCTTCTGCACTTTGTCGTGATCAGTAAATTAAGGTTTGTATTCAATAAAATCGTGGTTTAAAGCTGTCGCTCAGTAACCAAAATCTTGTATCGGAAACATATTTATTATTATCAAATGAAACGATCAAACTTTGTTTTAACCACATTTATTTTTCATACCTACCGGTTTTCGATTAAACCGTTCAATCGTCAGGGCAAAGTATATACTAAACAATATTACAAAATAATGGAAAAACATACATAATAAGTTCAAGAGAGGGGTGAGGGCCTGACCAGGTGTTAGTAAAAGCGGGGGAAGATATAGAGGTTGAGGGAGAGGTGAAAGGAAATACATTTAAATTGGGCTGTAAGATTGTTTTTTTTTTATTGTTAATAATAGATTCATTATTATTAAGATATATCTAAATTTCCAAGGCTTCTAAATTATCTAAGCGTCTACCCTTACTATTAATGTGAAAAATATTGATCCTCGTATTTTTATCAGAACTATGTTTTTTTTAAATAATATGATTAGCAAATTGGGAAAAAATATAATTTTTAAGACATCTTATATGTTATTCGATTCTAATGTCGAAATTACGGCTTATTTTTCCGATATAAAATGAGGAAGAGTCGTTACAATTTAGTTTATATATACCGGAGTGAGTCAATTTATGGTCTTTATCTTTAGTGTCCCTCAAAAAATTTCCAAGATTTTTCCTTGAATAAAAAACCGGTTTAATATTAGAGGGATATTTTTGGAGCATTGAACTGAAAAATTATTAATGTTTGAAATTTTTCAATGTAAAATTTTTTAATGTATAATATTCATTATTTTCTGATTTTCTAGGAATACGTTCATTATAATGTTAATGCGATATATATATTTTGTAGAATATTAATGTTGTATGCACGATGATATTATATTCCAAGACAGTAATACAGTTTTTAACGGAAAAATGGTTTTACCTTTCACCTTGTCACCATCTCTCGATTCCCATTGTGATTTGACATCTCCCGTGTGAAAGTCCTTCACCCCGTAGCTGTATGAATATGAGGGGTTACTCTGGAATGTACATTTAAAAGGATTAATCAATTTAACATTATGCCACCTATGAACATGTTCCAGAGAGTGACGATTTGCCTTTTCAACAAGTTGATCCGTCAAACCTCCGCAATTATATTGCATCATGTTATTATTATCAGTACTCAACCGGTGAAAAGAGAGACCAACGCTCGTGGTAGACACGAAACCCGTTTCCATTTCAGGTTTGAAATCGTATCAACTATAGAGAGTCCTCGATCACGAACTATTCTCGTATGAAAGTAACTGATCATAGTCAATACTCTGTGAATTACAGATGTACCGATGCACTCTCTACTAAGAAAGTTACAATGGGTACCTTTACGTACAAGGCACTTATTAAATTGCGTTTTGATCAACCATACTTAACTCATTTGTTCAATGCCAATTCAAGAATAAATAAGTAATAAATACGTGTTTTAATTTAAACTGCATCATCAATCATTTAAATTATGAAGTTATGGAAAAATATTTGTAACGTTGATACCTATAATGATTACGATTCCAATACGTCATAACAATATGTAAAAGGGAAATTTAAATTCACCGTATCGTAAGTATCCTAAGAAAAATCTTAATCCCCTAATTAATAGTAAAGAAAATATAGCAATAAAAATTAATTTGACATATTTTTTTTTATTATCTTGAAATTTGTCATTAAATACTCGCTTCTTCCGATATAAATACGTAGATGTGATTACTTATGAATATTTTGGTATATATTTTTGTATGCTTTGTAATGCGCTCTGTTAATAGTTAATATCACTTGGCTGGTTTATTAAGCGATATTTTTTTGTGAAACACACCTCAAGAGCGCTAAACGCTTGCATATAATGTAACCAAATAAATATTTTTTTACTAAGCAATAATTGTTTTTTTTTAACAGTCCGAATTTTTGGTAATACGTTTTTTTATTAGATTGTAATTGTAACAATTAAAATCAGAATGGAAAAATATAAAATTCACCTACAATAATGCAAATCGCCAATTACAAAGATACTGCAGCGCTACAGAGATGTTCCTGGAAGGAGGAGTGCACTCTTTCAAGGCACTTCTCCGCTACCGCATGGGAAGTCTATAGTGCAGAGTATGCCAATCCAAGAATATCAAAATTACTACTACGGCTACATGGATGGAGTCTCTCTTGATGGCGTTTTGAAAACGGGAAACTATCAAATATCCACCATAATCTTTTAAATTTTTCTATTCTCTCTTAGTGAATGAACTCATTTTGCATATTTTACTAAGTAATCTTTTTCTATGTATTATTATCACTTGTGGAGCGTATTGAATTGCACTACACCTGGATACCTTCTGGAATAAATAACTATTATTATTATTAAAACTATTTTATAAATTTAATATCATGTGAGTACATGGAAAAACTTGTGGGCCTTACATACTGTCTGGAAGATTAACGAGATTTGAGATAAGTATATAGAAAACATGACGAAAAGTCTTCATAATGACAGTTCGCATAAAACTTTGAATCTATACCCTGTACAAGTAATTGAATGAAGTGACTTTTTTAGCTTGCGAATTTTATTTCTATAATATAATGTTAAATCATCTACAAGCTTAACGTTACATCATACATAAAAAAAAATGAAACACCTTCTGGAATGACGTTAAGGAACAATAAGAATTTAATGCGATGTTAAATATAGCTTTAAAATTTTTACACGGAAAATAAGTTATGGAGTTACAACATATATTACATGAAATTTCTAAAACTTAAACAAATGTCATAAGCAGATTTTATTTGCGTAAGTATCGTAAATTAAAATTACGATATTCTCATGTCTACGAACTGGTGTTGGAGACATATTTATATGGAAAAAAAAAGAAAAGTCAAGCCTATTATTATTATTTGATCTAACAGAGAGATTATCGTCTAAGAAGACCAGCTTGACTCGTTTTCTAATGCTCGCAGTTTGTTATCCCAATGACATCAGTTCATAATGAAAATATTCTCATAACGCCATTCTATAGTAATATTATGTATATTTATCTTCATTTAATTATTTATGGAAATGAAAGGCATTTACTTGATTTGTCGTTTTTTATAACAACAAATCAAAAACAATTTATCTGTAATAATAATTAATACTAGTACGAAAGTGTATTGCGTTTTTTTTTAATTTTTGTTTTCATTTTAACAGATTTTTATCCTCGAATATTTGTATTGTATTATCATATTAATACACAACATATAAATACGCAACATATTAATATATAACACATTAATACACAATATATTAATACACAGCATATTAATACACAACATATTAACATCCGACATATTGATACACAACATATTAATACACGACATATAAATACGCAACATATGAATACACAATATATTAATACAGAACATATTAATTCATAGCACATTAATACACAATATATTAATACAAAGCATATTAACACTCGACATATTAATACACAATATATTAATGCACAACATATTAATGCACAACATATTAATACACAACATATTAATACACAACATATTAATACGCAACATATTAATATTAAGATCGCTTAACTTGCTGGAGCTCAATGGTATTAGATTTTAGGAAGTGTGTGGATTAGATTCCAGTGAACTGCAAATATTTGTGACATACTAATTAGTGTTTTCATCTAACATGTTGCTCATGTTAAAGTACAGTGACAATGGTTTTTAAGCTTACTGATATTCTTAAATAAATTTATTTTCAGCTGTGGTCCATGTCATTTGCATAAATGAATAATCACAACTCATTAACTCTAATGCATTTTTTATACCTGCGGGACTTATAACAAACAGTAGGTGTACAATTTCTAATTAAGAATTAAATCAAAACTTACATATTCGGAAGCATAGACATCATATTCTTCCGGTTTAGTAGCGGTGCATGCAATCACTATCGTTGCTGTCAAAAGCCATTCCTAGAAATACAAAGCAGAATAAAAGTTCCAGTATTTACGAAATCGTGTCGGTTTTTTGTTTGAATAATTAAATAATAAACTTGTAATGGCATCATTCGTTACGCTTTGTTGTTATGCAAAAGTAAAATTTAATTTCAGATCAAATAATACTAGACAGGTATTACGTTGATTAATTTTGTGAAGCTGGAGATTTTGTGTATAAACAATCTGCATTGTTGACATCTTGCTGGCCGATGTTGATAGGTTTGCATTGACAGTCTTACCAGCCAGCAGCGTTTCTCACATGTTAACATTAGTCAGTTAGAATGCGGGATTCTAATCTGGATTGTAATTATATCCGGGAAAAAAATCTGATTTATTAATATCATATTCGAATTATGATGTCCGCAATGTCATATGAAATAAACGCATCCAACAGGCTAATAGGCCTACCATACTATTAAATATGTGCACATTTCTACGATATGAATAAGTAAATGTATAAAATAACCCAATAATCTAATGCTCACATTATCACACAAATGAGATTTAGTGCAAAGAAGTGTTTTTTTTTGTTTGTTTTATTTAGCCAGAATTTTTTTATTGTGTGAAAGCAAAAATAATATAAAATATACGAAAGAGAAATAATAATCAATTTATTGCTTTAATAAATTGTTAAAAAAATAAATTGAATATTCTTTCTAGACTTGTAGAAAAGTCAATAGACGTCCCATATACATAAAAATCGGGTAGGTATATCCGAGACACTATCCAGATTGCAATTGTGTATGGGAAAAACTTTGTAATCATCATAAAGATAGCAGTCAGCAGGGATTAAAAATGGAGGATAATATTGACAAGTCTTGAATTTGGGGTATGATATAGATGAAGATGGCGCAAAGTGAACTGATCTCATTAGCTCAGTCGCTAGAGCGGTTGTCGCGGTAAGACAGAGGTTTTGGGTTCGATTCTCAGATGCGACTGATACCTTTTTTATCTGTGGTTTTTTTTCGGTTTCGTGTTTCACTTAGGATATTTTAATATTATCTTATTCAATGAGAAATAATATAATTTATCCAGAATCTTGAAAAGATATTCGTTGGAGTTTATCAGTTTTGAAATAAAACCTAGTCCGCCTCAGCACAGGAACCCCTAGTGAGGAGGATTAAGAAAAACATTACAAATTGTCTTATTAGATTTGTAAATTTTTATTAACTAAATGAAAAAAATATGCATTGAAACTAAATAAAAAAAATGCACAAGAATTAGGAATATAACGAAAAAATGTTCTGTCAAAAAAATAATACATGTATGTGTTGACGAATAGGATAATGCACCCTAATTAGAGCGCCTGATAAGCGGAAAGTTTTCAATTTCAATGCACCCTATTAACGGAAAAAACATGTTTGTAGTTTTTCTTTGTTGTTTTATAATTTTTGGTCATTAAAATTTGAAAGAAGAAATTTTGTTTTTAATAAACCCGGATTTAATCCGGATATCCGAATGAAATCCGAAAATCCGGATTTTTCGAAACGTCTCCGGATTTGTAATCTCTACTTCGAACCGTTTAAAATGTGAGGTTTTAGATCGTTTTTAAAATCAATAATCACTCATAAAAAATATTAAAAGTACCTACCTATACATCGCAACTCCGGGAGAACAATGAGGCAAGTGCGAATTTTTCGTAAACTAAAGAGGCTTCCACACGAGCCGGTGGCCCAGTAGTTTTGCCATAAATGGGCAAGACGAACCGTGTGGCGGCAAATTTCTGGCTCCGAAGATGTGTGGCCACGGAAAAGGAGAACGGAATTATTAGACTTAGTATTTCCGGTCAAAACCAAGCGTGTAGCGGCTGCCATCGGCGGGCCAGAAGTGTGACCGACGGGAAAAATATATTAATCGAATTTCTTATTTTTGGCTTGGCAATAATGGCAATACTCTTTGTGTCCGCTGAGCGAAGTGGTCGTGGAATTTGAAATTTTACTTTGGAAATCGCGCTTTATTGATCGTTTTAAAATAAAAATGACACATATGTATGTTCGATACAATCGTCAGATACATGAATATTTTAATTGGAATTTTTCGTAAGTTTAATTTAATTTTTAAATTATTTCCTTCGATTTGAATTTACTCTGGTAATTCGCTAAAGAAATACGCCTCGGAACAAATCTGTCTCTATTTTGGCCTCCAATCCAAAATTCAGTTTGGTATAAAACAGGCACCGCAGCCGTTCCCTTTAAAATACAAAATTGTATTTAAAGCAAATAAAATCTTAGAAAAATTTTTGTGACATCTTTTTGCCTTCAACATTTTAACAACTTCGTTTCTTTGCTCATCGTGCAAACAAACAGTATCATTATTACACTATCGTGTTTTTGCACGCACCGAGGTTCAGTGAGATAGGTAAATAAACATTGTTATTTGTAACAATCCATAAATCTTATTGCGTATACCACACATGTTGTAAACACACTTATTAGAGATATTTATACGCCGGTTATTTACGAGTATATATATAATATATTATGTACTACGCTATTATGTATATATGTGTTTGTGTTTCTAATAAAATAAAAAAGGAACAAAAAAATACATTCTTCTTTTATCATGTTCCATCTTCTATCAGGGATATCACCTATTTTGAAAGCGACTCCGACTTTTACAGAATAACGGGGAGAAGGCCCATCGATCACAGTACATCAGTCACGACAATTGTAATACTCTGACGGGACTTTTCTTTTAATGAAGAGGCAAATTACGCAGTTTTTCACTTCTTGACTGTCTCCTTTCATGCTGCATTCAAAGCGACACATTTTTTCTGGTGTCTGTGCCGTTCAAAATTACTTTAACACTGCCATGAAGATCTACATTCGAAAGATTTAAATTTTGAAACTGAAAAAACATGATAGAAGAAGCATTTTGATAGAAGATGTTATTGATAGATGATAGACCGGCGGATCTATCATTCTCAAATCACCCTCTAGCTGCATCTTTGCATGGCCTGATAATGTGAATTTTTCAGAAATTCTTGAACATGAGTTACTTTAACACATACTATACGTCAAAAGCCATTTTAAACAAATTGACAATTTTCAGAAATTCAATAATTGCGCTCGTTTCAAAATAAATTCTTTCGGTAAACGTAAACATAAATATAAGCAGATAATTTCCTCTCTACGTACCCCCACATAACACAAAAGCAGTAATTAAGTCAGGTTCAATGGCATTTGTTATTAACCAGAGTAGGTAATTGTTGGCAAAATTACACACAAGAAACTATTTATTGATATTGCTCTCCTTGATGTTCGCATAGCACTTTCATCGCCGTGTTAGTTACGCGTTATTAAACAATATTTATTGTCTAGAATCCGTTATACATTATCGAAAATTTCTATTCATTACTAATGGTTTGTTTATACATGTAACACCGTTGGATAATAAATTCCACACTTGCTAAGTTTGCATCGTAAACGAAAGTGAAATTTAAAAAGCTTATGGGCTGGTTTTACTGTAGTAAGAAAGCGGTTTCAAAGGAAGTGCTGAGTTAAGTCTTGACATATCCCAACTTTCATCTAGCGACTGTCTCCAGGGCATAATACATTAAAAAAAATTATATCATTGGGATTTTTTACAATGACGTGTGATAAACTAATCGTAAAAAATGTGTGTGTAGCAATCGAGTCATTGAGACTGAATTGATAGTAATTGGAAGAATATTGGAACAATTTTTTTAGTTTAAAAAGAAATTACTAACATGTTGAAATTAAGTATCTATATTCTCAATGTAGGTATATTCAGTAAAAATATATTATTTTTAATGTGCTAAAATGAGCTCAATATAGTTTGCTACCTCCATAGTACAATAGTTTATCCATTAAAATTTGCCGGGTTTGATTTTCACCACAGAAAAAGTACACCATCATAGGATTTTCTTTTGTTTGTATTTGGCAGGTGTTGGGATACTGATTGATCTTTTTTTATCTTTGTAATATGGCCTTACAGCATTAATAAGCATTATACAAGATATATTGGTAAGTAAAAAAATTGATGACGAGGAAAATAACATTTTTAAAGATTTAACAAAGGACACAACAAAATCAAATGTTTATATTATGTAACTTATGATAAATATAATTCATTCAAAATTAACTTTGAATATTAAATTGAAAATCTAATCTAAACGTTTTACCATTATTGTGTCAATCAATCAGAGTAGTGTAGCGCTGATTGTAAAGTACAAAACATGCTCTACAGCTGGCAAAAATTCATAAATAAAATTTATTTAATTCAACGGGTGAAAGAATTATTTTTAAGGTCGTAAAACAACGCCAATAACCCAAACCAGTTAAATTGAATTAATAATTCGATTTGATCAAAAAAGGTAAAACCTGTTTCTTTTCTAATTCCATAAAAACTGTTTTAATTGGTACGTGGTATTCTCACAAGGGAATGTAAATTGTCAAATGTTGTTTTCGCTTTTATAAAATATTTGATTTTTAATTAGTTAAATTCTGTTTTTTTATTTTTTTATTTTCACTTTCCTCGTCCGAAAAATATATAACAAGTAAACGCTCACCCTCAAAAACCACATTTTCAATATATCACCAAACGCATGCGATAAAAAAACACCGAAGAACTGAATTGAGAAAAACGAGACCGATCCTGAAGACCTGCTTGCTGAAATGTCTCGGCCAAGGTTGACTGGGGCGGATTGCCTTGACTCGGCGCGCGTCTCCTACTTATAACTTATACGAGCGGTTGAGCTTCCTCCACTCGACACACGTCCAATGCCCATCCCCACTCGCCCAAGAGACGGTAAATGAAGCTCACGGGCGGTGATGATGTTAATATCGTAGGCATCTCCATTTTAATTTCCGCAGCAACCATAAACTAGTACTGTACTTCAAATGTATCAAGTGCAAATAAAGCTACGTATTAAATATTATGATAAGATAGTAGTTGTACGAATTTAAAAAAACGTTTCAATATTTGAGCTTCGTACTTAAGTTAGGTGAATTTTGAGTCGTTTTGCCCTTTGTAAAATCAAACAGTTTGCTTATACACTGGTTTTGAGCTGTCAGATACATAACAAACATAATTCCAAACTCTAAAATTATTTCTGACATGCGACGTAGTTGCCACTTTTAAAAATAATAACAAATCACTGCTTTTTAATAATAAAAAACTAAAACAATATTTTGAAACTTAAAAACATACAAACATAATATGGATGTAAACAAATCCTCGATCTATTCCTTGATTGTTTTGACATACGAGTATAGCAAGTGCACGTCGTGACGTTTAAAAAAAAAAACTTTCCGAAAAGTTTTTAAAATTATTTCATTAAAATTAATTCGGAAAACTGTGTTTTTTTTTTTTTAATAATAACAGCAAATCATTTTGAATAATTCTACCATTACGTTTTGCTCACATTTTAGTTATATATTAGCTGCCACAATAATAATAAAAAAATAAACTAAAATACGTGCAGAACTTAATAAAATTATTATTTTTCATTTACTTTAAATAATAATAAAAAATACTTCCTTGATATAGAGATGTATATGTATCGTCACATACCTTCACCGAAAGAATTTAAACATAGAGATTATAAATCTGTTACATTTAACGAGCCCTAAAAGTTACCTTTCAGCCATCTTATGGGACAACGAGAAAGAGAGTGCTTGGCGGTTTACGCTTTCATAATGTATTTTTGCTTCTTGTGGAGCTTTTTACTGCTGAAAGTCACTACACACCAGTGGCGTGTTGTAACACACACGTTTATACCCGAAAACTTATCTTGAATCTCCTTTTCCAAGAAGGATAAGTTTAAGTTTATCCAACGGCCTCTATAGAACAATGACAGTCATAGATTTCTTTCAGCAGTGGAAACATGTGTTGAGATGCAATTACATTCGTATCGTGGATCTTACACAAAACTCGCTTTGCAGCTGTAGAAACTGCTCTAACTGATAAAAAATATAAAAATACTCTATGGTATTATTATTCCCTGGTTGCCATCGAGAAGTTAAATAGGACCATTAATTTATGATGGATTCTATTTGAAACGTGTACATATACTTTAGACAAATATAATCTAGCAATTATATTAAAAAAAAACAGTCGTCATCTAGTGATTCTTCTTGAAGCCTCAAATGAAGCACTGAAAAATATGTAGCAAGTCAGTGAGATTGACAGTTACATATGATCAGAGATTAATCACACCTCTAGACAGAAATAAAAAAAGCAGCTTCTCCATCGCGGGAATTGGATAAATCGTAGATGTCTGTTTACCTGAGCTTCCAATCATGTCGAGTGCTTTACTTTCTGGAGGATCGAAAAAACACATACATTTTTTAAATGCACATAAACATTGCTTTGCTTTCGAAATAAATGTGGGAGAAAGTCTACTTTCTTAGATTTGTGCAAATAATAATAGTAATAAATGGCTTATTTATAGCGCCATTTTTGTGAGAGGGTACTTTACAACATAATTTATATAACCTATACCTTATCATTTAGATTTATATCTAATAATTTATATCTTATATTTATTAGTAATGGCTTACAGATTACTTAAGATTAACTTAAGATTTATAACTAGAAACTGCCTTATTAAGACTTATAATTAGTGACTTACATCTAAGACTTATATTCTCGTAGCTAGCGACTTATAACTAAGACCTGGTAACTAGTGACAAACATGTTTATGAAAAGGTGAGTCTTTTGACAATACTGTTGAATGGTTTACATCTATGGTTTAGGAATAGAAACTTACAACTAACATATTAATATATTTTTTAAATTATATAATGTTTGTTGCACAGTGCTAATTTACACAACAGTGGGACGTGTTTACGTGTGATACAAAATGTTACTATTTACAAATATCACAACATAACCTGATATTGAGCAACATAGGGACAAGTAGAACTAGTAACTCCGTGGTCGAGGGGTAAGGCTCTCGACTACGAATCCGAAGGTCGCGGGTTCAATTCCCGGCGTGCGCAAGTAAATTTTATTGAAATAATTTGTGTTGTTTCACAATTAATTCATTTAAAAATAATATATAGTATATTTGCGCACGTTCCAGAGTGGAAGATACTTTCATTATCGCCCTGGTGAAAGACCACCATTCAGAATTGAAACGTTGCTTGAAATGGCTTTTAGCCGTGTTTGGTGACCAGATCTGAATAGCCAGGTATTCCCCACCTTCCTCTTCCCCTCGACAATACCTTCAGCTTCACAACATTCCCTTATTGGGAATGCCATAGTCTCACTGGCTCCAGACGGTTGGGAGCAGCTGGGACTCTTGTGCGGTATTTATATAAAAAAAGTAGAACTAGTAACTCCGTGGTCGAGGGTTAAGGCTCTCGACTGCGAATCCGAAGGTCGCGCGTTCAATTCCCGGCGTGCGCAAGTAAATTTTATTGAAATAATTTGTGTTGTTTCACAATTAATTCATTTAAAAATAATATATAATATATTTGCGCACGTTCCAGAGTGGAAGATACTCTCAGTATCGCCCTGGTGAAAGACCACCATTCAGAAGCTGTGTTTGGTGACCAGATTTGAATAGCCAGGTATTTCCTCACCTTCCTCTTCCCCTTCTACTTCCCCTCCCCAATACCTTTAGCCTCACAACATTCCCCAATTGAGTATGCCATAGTCTCACTGGCTTCATACGGTTGGGATTCTTGTGCGGTATTCATATAAAAAATGCATCATGAAATACAAAAGAAAATAATTTCATAACTAACCTTAGTATATATATATTAATTTCTGGTATATAATACCCTAGCCAAAAACACACACCTTGATAATACGTAAGAACTTTCTTTAAAACCAAATGCGTAAAAATCTTTAAGATTCTGGATTTTCAAAAGGCACGTTTCAATAAAAAGGAAAACGATTTAAATACCTCACACCAACGATGAGTTTTGTAGACAACAAACTTTGTATGTTGCTACTAAGACTCGCACATAAGCATCTGGGTAATAGACCGGGGAAATGTTTCAGATAATCGAGTTTACTTCTAAAGCTACGAAATAAGCCGGACTTGTGAACTTGAGCAAAGAAGGAGACAAGGGTGCGTATGTAGTAAAAACAGACACGTTTTCGAAAACTAAAGAAACCTCAGCACATCCGAAAACGTGTACTTCATAAATTCATTCTACAAGTAGTATCGTTGGGAGCGGAACTATGAACTCTCACTCAGAACGTAAAAAATTGCAGTCTTCTGAAGTGCCAAGCTAGTGATTGGTCGGGTTGGTAAATATCCCCATCATAATGTTCACAGTCGAGTACTATGCTGGTCGTGTCGCACTACTAATGGATGACAGGTGAAATTTGAACATTATGCACCCTTTTTTTCAATATTTTACGAGAGATGTATATTATGAAGGTCTCCCACAAATAATATGTGATGTACCGTTGATATTTGCTGACTTTTGATGTATAAATGCACTAGCTCACATGTCAACAATTGGCAAAGCTGCATATCACCAATTGGGAATCCTCAGTAGAAATCGCGTA
>JAHDVE020002190.1:0-57897 GCA_022606495.2 Halesus radiatus | reverse complement strand
ATTTCCGACATGCAGAATCGGCGTTCGACGTCTTTTGCTTCAATTCATACGGCACCCAATTTCCAAGCTTTTGGATGAATCCCAATGCTTTTAAACATCTGAAAATGGTTGCTTGATCAATTCCCAATGATTTTGCAAGTTCTTCTTGCGTTTGGCACGCATCTTCATCGAGCAATGCCTCCAATTCTTCATCTTCAAACTTTTTTGGCTGTCCGGGTCGTTCTTCATCTTCTAAGTCGAAATTGCCACTTTTAAACCGTGCAAACCACTTCTGGCACGTTCGATCAGCTAGAGCATGGTCACCATAAACCTTCACTAAAATACGATGACTTTCGGTAGCACTTTTATTCATGTCAAAGTAATGAAGAAGAACTCCCCGCAAAAACACTTTATCTGGCACAAAGTTCGACATTTTCAAATGAATAGAAAAAATTGTTGTTTACGCTTCAACCAAATGACATATACTGAAAAAGATGCGCAATGACAGTAGCTTTCAAATGAATATAGTCACGGATGAACACGACGGGAAATAGTACTAGTAACGCCCTGTCTTAGAAAACCGCACAAATTAATGCATACTCCCAATATGTGCCATGAAAAAAATCAATTTTCATAATTTTAGAGGCAGCTTAGAAAATTATTTGCATGTTTATCGTACTTTAAAAAAATATATATCACATTGCTAAGTAAGTATGATTACATAAATAATAATTAAACATTTAAAAAAAAAAGGTTTTTTTAGGTCGATATTTTAAATTCTGTATCCCAAATTTGTGTTTCACTGTAAATTGGTCATTTTTAATTTAATTTGAAGTCCACCACAGAGCTTATTTTAATATTTTAAAAATAAAATTAATTTTACATTTCATTATATTTTCAAAGCAGGTGGGTTAAAACTTTTTTTTTAAATCACCGTTAACCCCTAAATAATTGTTAAAGATGTCTCTAAAATCGCAAAAAATCAATTCCTTTAATGGCCGATATTTTATAAGGTAAAACAAAAATAAATAAAAATACTTTTCATACGTACTAGATATTTACTAAACCTTTAATTAAAAAAATAGATCATTCAGTTGGGTGGGTATTTTGGCCTCCAATCCAAAATTCAGTTTTGTATGAAGCAGGCACCGCAGTCATTCCCCTTCAATCGTCTTCTGTAACATTCTGCTCTGCCGGTTCTGGCATTCTTGTAACGTCTTAAAAAGCCTATGTTTTATCTTACGAGGAACGTCTGCGCGGGCTGTTTCATACAAAACTTACCTATGGATTAGAGGCCAAATACCCACCCAAACTTAATGAGATATTTTTTTATCAAAAGGAATAGTAAATATCTAGTAAGGATGGAAAGTATTTTTTGTATTTTTGTTTTAATTTAGAAAATATAAGCCACAAAAGATGACAATTTATCCATATTTTTAGAAGGAACTTTGGCAAATATTTGTGACTAAATGAATACTGTTTTTGAAAAAATGTCCCTCATCCTACCTCAGGAATATGATCAATTATACAATAAAATTATAACAACTGTTAAAATAGTTTAATTTGCGTCAAAATTTATCGTTTAGTTAGTGACAAATTCAAGATTAATTTCACCTATTTTTTTGTTTCTGTCGCTCTCGCACTTTGTCAGCGGGCGGGGGGAAATCGGAAACAGGTACGGGGGACGCGGAGCGTATCTCTATAGCTGCCGCTAATGAATACATATACATACGCTACATAAACACACAGTAGGTAGGTATCTGTGCTGTGCGACGCATTCGGTTAGCTCGCGCATATGATTTCTAGACAAATTTATTACGTATCCAGTAAATTCAGAATTGTGAATAAAAAAATACTCCTTATATAATATATAACTGAAACACCTCAAATAATCTGTTTTATTTAACATGGGTAAGCAATAATTTAAAGCTTTTTAACTATGATAATTAATAATATTAAGAATATTTAATCAATCGTTTAGTTAGTACTTTGGTTATTAGTTATTATGAAATGTTTATATTATTCTAGGTGGAAAGTGGACACATGGTAAGCCACCCAGCGCGTACCGAAAGAAGCGGATTCTCAATTTCAAAAAATCAAAGGAACACGGAACAGGTGATATGAAATTATTTACTATATTACAAAATAAAATTTGTATTTGAATACACATTTTTTTAACAGTAGAATAAAAATGTCATTTTTGTTTTCAGTTCCATTGTAAATGATGTCGTAGCTTGCCAGGGTAAAATTTTCAATAAAAAAACACCCGATGCTGTCATCGATCTGACTGATAGAATTTTGAGCAAACGGTAAGAAAATACATATTTGTAAAAAGCATTAACTTTGTGGCTCGCTTGCTATTTTCATATTGTATTTAGTTAGATCATCAACTCTGTCAGTTCTTCTTTTCATCAGAGAATATTAAACGTTTCTGTTATTCTCCTGATGAAGCTGAAGGGTGCTTCCGAAACCGGTAGAGTTTTGATAAAATAAAAGTGGTCTACAACAAATTTATGTGTTTTTTTTTTTTTTTTTTATGGTAAGAAAATAATTTCATTTTCACAATAGTCCCAGTCAATGAACGCATCGAACTGGAACAAATGAGGGGAAAGTTGAATTTTTGCAGTCCCTTCACTACAATAAATATATAAATATAAATTTTTGCAGTCCCTTCACCACAATAAAAATATAAATTTTTGCAGTCCGTTCACCACAATAAATATATAAATATAATTTTTTGCAGTCCCTTCACCACAATCAATATATAAATATAAATTTTTACATTCCCTTCACCACAATAAATATATAAATATATATTATGTCAGTCCCTTCACCATAATAAATAAGTCTAAAATAAAACCTGTCTTGACATCGCCTAAAACAAACATTTTTATTCCAAACTGGTGATGCTTGGAAGGTATAAACTGTTTAAAAATTAAACATCCTTTGTAAACAATGATTGATGCATAAATTTTCATAAGCAATCAATGTTCATTTGAATATTTGCTGGGTATGTTTAACTGGAATTTTGATTTTATGAAGTCTATCACCGGGGATTTGTGTCAGGGTTTGAGAAGTGTAGCATTCGCAAGAAAATTTTATAACGAACTTTGGGCATGATTTTGGGAAAATTGTACTAACCAACAAAGGATCGGTGGACCAGTGTTCTTTGATCGTGAGATGACGGTTTCTAGTCATCACATGCAAAGTCGCGAAAAAAATGTGTCAACCCATCTACGAAGTCTGGATTTTTGGGAAGGTGCGTTTTTTGAAGTGGTAGCTACATAATATTTGTTGGTTTCGTCAACTATTTTTGTCATGATTTCTTTGTTCAAGAAGTATTAAAAAAAGTCAACTCCTGGTGAAGTATCTGAAAATAAAGTAGATGGGTCTAATCCTTACACAAATTCGTCGTATTCATGAGCGATTGGAATAAAAGGACCAGTAAGAGAAGAAATCTGCATTTTGGCATTGGTCTAAAGTGTTTATACTACAGTCAGGTTGTTGGCTTGTCTCAGGAGCACTCATGTCACTTTCACTAACTTCCTCAGTAATTGATACTTCTTGATCCTCTTCACTCATTTCAACATTGGATTCAATGTCTAAAAATGTTTAAAAAATATCTTCTTCCATAAGGAAAAGCGGTCCGCCATTTTAAAGGATGTACACTTTTGGAAAATATATAATAATTAAGTTAATATTGTACGCAACACAACACACGTACAAGAACACACTTCCGAAAATAATCCATTGACAAAATCAGTCAGTATAATAAAAATATTCAAACAAATACCACAGTGTAATAATAATATATTTTAAAAAAAAGTTCACAAACAGAAATCGCTCAATATTTCATAAAGACGAACAAAAAGACGGACAAACTGAAATCATATCAGATGATCTCACGCACACGACTCTACGGCGCGAAATTTCAAAATTAGTATTTGAGTATTATTTTTTTTACAGTAGAATTGAAATTTTTCTTTTTGCTTGCAGTTCCTCTGTAAATGATGTCGAAGATTGCCAGATAAAAATTCCAAATGAGGATTCACCCGATGCTGACATAGATGTTACCGTGCCCGAAATATCGTCGCAGAAAATCTCAGACATTTCGTCCGACAGGGAATTCAATTGTTCATCCGGTTCCAGCGATTCTTGAACACAGTGTTTCATCGAATTTAGTTGGTAGGCGAATTTTCAACGTCGAATTTTTATTTGACTCTTTATCCAAAATTGATCATTCTCCTTTTGACTGTAATTTTTCGCATTTTTCGTTTCAACGCGAAATCAGGAATGGATTATACAGCGAATTCCATTTTTTATGTAAACTTTGTGTTAAAAAAGAAATTATTAAGTCTGATATGCCTAAAGAAGTTGGCGGTATGCCGATTAATACTGCGATTGTTGAGGGAATCGTATGTACTGGCAACGGTTTTGTCCAATTACGGGAAATATGTAGCACAATAAATATGCCTTGTATGTCGTCCTCCTTATTTAACAAACAATTGTTACAATTAGGGGAACATTTGGAAAATTTGGCTCATGAAAAAATGATTCAGGCAGGAGAGGAGGAAAAACGATTAACCATAGTGAACAACGAAATTGATGATGATGGTGTTCCAGAAATCACCGTGGTATCAGATGGTTCACGGGCAAAGTGATCGTATAAAACCAATTATAATTCGCGTTCTGGTGCAGCATGCGTCATTGGATTCCGTACCAAAAAAGTACTTTTCTGTGGTGTCCGCAACAATACCTGCTCGGTATGTGCAAAAGCACAAAATAATAGACACACTAAGGCCCAGGTCGATGTTCCACATCTTAAATGCTACAAAAATTGGTCTGGTAGTTCTACAGCTATGGAAGCCGACATTATTGCAGAAGGCTTCCTCAAGAGCATTGAAATGCATGGACTCAAATATTCAAAGTTGATTGGTGACGGTGATAACAGTATCACCAGTAAGCTTAGGGTGTTGATGCCTTACGGCCCTAAAAAACTAATTACCAAAATTGAGTGCAAAAATCACCTTCGTAATTTTTGCAGTAAAATGAACTCCCTGGAAAAAAAAACTAATGATTTCAAGGGCTTCGTGCCAGTGTTGATAAGGCAAAAGGTGGCAAGCAACAGTTTACGGCTTAGAAAAGCAATTGTTGGTGCCATGAATTACCGAAAATGCGAGCAAGGTATCAGTCAAATCCAGCGGGTTCAAAATTTACGAAATGATATACGAAATTGTGCAAATCACGTTTTCGGCAGCCACCAAAAATGCGCTGATTACTTCTGCAAGAGGAAAACTGATTCTAGTGAGATTAATAATGTTCCTCAACTTGAAGAAAGTGAGCAATTCAATTCAATTATTGCTAAATTCATAGGCGGTAAACGGGTCAACTTCACGTCCAGAGGTTCGTACCAGGCTAGGTGTTTTGGAGCTGTTATATCATTTAATACAGATGCTGGAATTCATGAACACTTACAAAAAAAAATTACAGGTTATAGTCCTGGCAAGTTTATAAAATCTTATGTACAAACACATCAAAGAGATCGAGAAAATTCCAACAAAAGAAAGCTAGTATTTTCAAAAAACAAAAATGAATCGAAAAGAAGTTGTGGTCCAGATAGACATTATGGTTTGATGGAATTAGAAGAAGATATGCCATCCTCCATATCTGAAAATAAAAAAAAGATTATTTTTGTCAGATTTATGTAAAAGCACTGAGGCGATTGTAGAAATAGAGCGACAGACACTTGGTCAAAGTTGCAACAATTTATTTATTTATTTATTTGTAAGAAACAAACAGCTTTTAGTACAGATTTATATACAAAGGAAGTTTTACAAAAGGTAAGCCAACAAAGTTTATTATGTAAAAAGTGATTAAGAATGTATGTATTATTACAAAAAAACAAATAAGAAGTAAAGGAGGAGAGGAAGAGGAAGATAGGATCGGGACAGGAGATGCTCTCGATACATTTTATAGGTGTGCATTACAATTTGTGATCGTACGTATTATTGCGGTTCGATATTTTGGGAGGGTATTGTGAAGAATGTCAATATTGTAAAATTGTGCTTTATATTGCGCACAAATACGGGGAATTGGAGAATTTATCCTGAGATTGGTCCTGCATGCGGGCAAATTTAAAAATTCGGTTTGTCGGGTTGGTCTTAATGGTATGTGAAATAAGTCCAGGCTATTATTAATAACATATTTGTAAAAAGCATTAACTTTGTGGCTCGCCATAATTTACAATAAAAAACACATAAATTTGTTGTAGACCACTTTTATTTTATCAAAACTCTACCGGTTTCGGAAGCACCCTTCCTTCATCAGGAGAATATTAAAACTAACTTATGATATAGAATATTGACAAGACATATAAATTTTAGGTGTTGGAGTGGGGGGTAAGCAAATGGGTAGGGGTAATTGAAAGGATTTCCGGGAAGAACAGAGCGATTTATTGGGAAAATATTCAGAATGGGACTAAAAGATAAGTTAATTTGGTTATTTAAAATACTAGCATTATTATTCAGGGATTTTCTAATTTCGAGTGCTTCTAAGTTATCCAATTTTTTGCTTTATTGTTACGGTGAAGAATTGTAACCCCTGTGTCCTTGTTAAAAGTGTGATCTTTGGAAATTAGATGATTGGCAAATTCTGAGAAGTTATTATTATTTAAGCATCTTAAATGTTCTGTGACACTAATATTTATATTTCTAGTTGTTTTACCTATGTAGAACGATGGACAATCATTACAACATAGTTGGTAAATACCTGAGTGGCTTAATTTATGTTCTCTATCTTTAGTATTTTTTAGTAATTTACCTAAATTGTTATCAGTATAGAACGCGGGTTTAATGTGAGAAGGAAATTTTTTTGTGCTAAGTGAGGAAAAGTTGGATATATATAAGATTCTGCGCCATTGAACGGGATTTATTATTTTATTATTATTTTCAGGTGTATTAAATAAAAATGTATTTGTTGAAATTAGTTTAAGTTTCTTATTGAGGATTTTATCAATTAAATTTGTAGAATAACCATTATTTAGAGCAATTTGTTTAATTTTTGTAAGTTCAATCGTAAAATTAACAGATGATAGTGGGATTTTTACTAGCCGGTGCACCATTGAATGATAAGCAGAATGTTTATGTGTGACCGGATGGTTTGACATGTTATGGATTGTTATATCTGTGTACGTAGGTTTACGAAAAATGTTGAATTCAATTCTGTTATTTATTGAAGTTAGTGTTAAATCTAAAAAATTAATCGATGCATTACTGCCTATCTCTAAAGTGAATTGGATGCTTTTGTGGAATGAATTTATTAGAAGAAGGAATTTAGTCAGTTGCCGATCTGTCCCTGTCCAGATACAGAAGATATCGTCTACGTATCTTTTCCATGTAAGAACATTGTTCAAAAGTGATGAATTACAATTAAAAATCTTATTTTCTAAGTTATTCATAAAAATATCTGCTAACAGTGGACTCGTCGTCGGGGTCTTTCGTTAAAGTAACGAAATCATCACTTTTTACAAAGTCTTCCATTTTACACTGGTAGTCCATTCTATTCATTATAATCACTGTGTTTCCTTTGTCCGCCCTAGTAAGCACTAAATTTTCTTCAGCCAATGTTTTGCGAATGTTATTCGTACACAGAATCTCTGGATGAACGATTTTTTTAATTTTATTTTTTTCTATTTGATTTTTAATGGCTTCGGCACTCTTGTACAGGAATGTTTTAGGTTGGTAAGATAGAGCCGTTTCAATGTCCACTGCCACATTTTCAATAGCACTTTGTATGTTATTTTTACTGTAATTTAAATTATATTTTAGTCCTTTAGATAATAGATTCATCTCTTCTGGGAGAAACACGTGGGAAGAGAGATTCTGCACACGATCGAAGAATGTATGTTCCGGTTTATCTGGACACTTATTATTGATATTAATTTTACACAAATTTTGCAGTTTTTTATTTAATTTCCCTTGTTTTTTGAACGCCTTTTCCGAAGTATACATTCTGACTTTATCATCGAATAAAGTCCACTCAATTGGATGTAGTTCATGCACTAGTTCAGTGTGAAGAAGCATGATTTTAAGTTTACACTCGTTTCTTTGTTTAAATGCGTTTATCAAATCTTCTTTTAACCAAGCAACTTTAGCCCTGTATGCAGAACTATTCGAAGAAACGCACATTTTATTGAATTTACCAGTAATATAATTTGGGAACACTTTACTCTTTATACACCGCTGGTAGAAATATATATCTAAACTCAACATTCTATATTTAATAGAAAAGTTTTTATATAATTTTGCTTTGTTGGCCGTACTCGCCGATATTACATATTTGTAAAAAGCATTAACTTTGTGGCTCGCCATAATTTACAATAAAAAAACACATAAATTTGTTGTAGACCACTTTTATTTTATCAAAACTCTACCGGTTTCGGAAGCACCCTTCCTTCATCAGGAGAATATTAAAACTAACTTATGATATAAAATATTGACAAGACATATAAATTTTAGGTGTTGGAGTGGGGGGTAAGCAAATGGGTAGGGGTAATTGTAGGATTTCCGGGAAGAACAGAGCGAATTATTGGGAAAATATTCAGAATGGGACTAAAAGATAAGTTAATTTGGTTATTTAAAATACTAGCATTATTATTCAGGGATTTTCTAATTTCGAGTACTTCTAAGTTATCCAATTTTTTGTTTTTATTGTTACGGTGAAGAATTGTAACCCCTGTGTCCTTGTTAAAAGTGTGATCTTTGGAAATTAGATGATTGGCAAATTCTGAGAAGTTATTGTTATTTAAGCATCTTAAATGTTCTGTGACTCTAATATTTATATTTCTAGTTGTTTTACCTATGTAGAACGATGGACAATCATTACAACATAGTTGGTAAATACCTGAGTGGTTTAATTTATGTTCTCTATCTTTAGTATTTTTTAGTAATTTACCTAAATTGTTAATCAGTATAGAACGCGGGTTTAATGTGAGAAGGAAATTTTTTTGTGCTAAGTGAGGAAAAGTTGGATATATATAAGATTCTGCGCCATTGAACGGGATTTATTATTTTATTATTATTTTCAGGTGTATTAAATAAAAATGTATTTGTTGAAATTAGTTAAGTTTCTTATTGAGGATTTTATCAATTAAATTTGTAGAATAACCATTATTTAGAGCAATTTGTTTAATTTTTGTAAGTTCAATCGTGAAATTAATAGATGATAGTGGGATTTTTACTAGCCGGTGCACCATTGAATGATAAGCAGAATGTTTATGTGTGACCGGATGGTTTGACATGTTATGGATTGTTATATCTGTGTACGTAGGTTTACGAAAAATGTTGAATTCAATTCTGTTATTTATTGAAGTTAGTGTTAAATCTAAAAAATTAATCGATGCATTACTGCCTATCTCTAAAGTGAATTGGATGCTTTTGTTGAATGAATTTATTAGAAGAAGGAATTTAGTCAGTTGCCGATCTGTCCCTGTCCAGATACAGAAGATATCGTCTACGTATCTTTTCCATGTAAGAACATTGTTCAAAAGTGATGAATTACAATTAAAAATCTTATTATTTAATATCAAGCACATTATTTAATATCAAAATAATATCAATTTAATATAAATATATCAATTTAATATAATATCAATTTAATAATAATTTTATATCAACATCTAAGAAAGCTTTGACTGCCCAACTGGGAAGAAATCCCGTTTTAGGGCAGTCAATTAGTTCATATTAAGCGCCATTATACAACAATAGAAGGGAAAACACCTAGTATACACATATTATGGTAATATAATAGATCTATAAATAAGTATAAAGAGATTATGTATATGTGTTTGATAGGTACTGGTTCGTGCTGTGTGGAATAAAAATGCGTTTAGAATTGAGTACTAAATAAGCTAATTGACGGTTAATAATGTCATTAATTCGGGTGATTGGCCCAGCGAAGTGAGTGAAGTAGCATTTACAACACCCAAATGTCAATTCACCACAACAACTCGTACCGCCATTGTCCTTCTGGCGATAACATTACGACATAATCGCAATAAGTATACGAGTATGTGTGTTAAGTTCACGACAAGAATCCTAAATGATTTAATGATTGAAGTGTATTGTGGGAAACAAAACACACATCGCAATAAAAATACTTAGCGCTATTTTCATTACGCATTTTATATCAATGGCGCTGACAAAACTATGACTAAATAAACCTAAAAATACGCCCTATAAGGAACTCCAGTGAAAAATAGAATGGCTTTAAAAATATGTACTCATATACGAGTAGATCAGCAAACCCCGATTCTGAATATATAACTTTTAATGCATATAATTAATTATACATAGAATTTATAAATCGTTATTAAAAAGTGAATAAAAATTCATCTCATCAAAACACCTTTTCATGTTGGTACCATGTCACGTGCGCATTCTGTTTTTCGATTAATATGAAAATTTTTATATTTCGATTTTGTTTTGTATTATAAGTATGTATTTTTTTTAGTTTTAGCGAAATTTAAACGTAATTTGGATGACTTTAAGCTCTATAAATGTTGTTCAATACAAAAAAAACTATTATTAATGAAAGAATTTAGGGAATTCACGAGCAAACCAATTATCGACACGGATATTATGATAATGTTAATGCTAAATACTATTATTATTCTTTGAGTTAAAGTTTCCAAAAGGGTACATTATTTTATTACTTGTGTTTAGTTATGGTTCACTATTAATAGAATTTAAAAATATATACGGTAAAGCTAATCGTTGCTTTGACATTTGACATTCTAACCTCAAAACTGATCTAACTAAGCGGCCATAGATTTGGAGCGTTTTGGCGGGCTTTGAACAATTGAAACTTTGAAAATTAACTTTAGAAACAGAACGAAATACACTGGTATTTAAGTTTGATAAACAAAAACAAAAACAAAAAAAACTAAAAAAATTGGACTGGAATTCCTTATCACTTATTTTAGATTTAAAGCGATATTATGGTAAGTAAATAAGGATTTTATGTCATATTGCGTTCCCTCCTCCTTCCTTTTGGACAGCGTTGCACTGTCCATCATCATGGTAGGTAGCGCAATACGGCATAGTATCTCAAAAACTATTCAAGAAAATACTTTGGCCGGGAAAGCCTAAAAACACATCAAACATAATCTGTAATATATTAAAAATGAATATTCGTTTATGTTTCTGTTACAAAGCAGAATCTCTCGATCCGTATCGTAAGGATACTTAAATTGTGATCTTAATAAAGTTCACCGATAGCTCTACTATATAGAATATTCCCGACTAGCTCACCTCAGGGAAGATATATGTATATAAAGATACATCTATATATAAATCGTGTTATCAGTTCGTTGATGGACAATTTGAGAAATCACCGCTTCGAGTTAACCTTAATGAAAACAAATACATATTAGTAGAAACAGGGATGGGGTATTAAAATAAAAACAATTCTCTTTTGCTACAAATAATACCTTTCTTATATTTGGGGTAGCGGGAAGCTAATGACCTAGGACAATCTTTAATCTTTCTGTGGACGATTTTAGATCTTTAAGGGTAGAATGCAAATTTAGTGATTTTAAATGATTTCTGTTTAATCAAAAAAAGGGCAGAGAAATGAATAAGTAAACTTCGGAACGATACCAGTTTGCGGTCTCAGTGTCGGGTGACTGGAGGGCTCGGCTCCTGGAACTAAAGTGAGCTCCCAATCTGTCGCCCGAAGCCACCTGGCGGCGGCTTTTTTGTTCCCGTTTCAAGTAACGAGGGGCTAGTCTTCGATTAGGTCCAACCAATCGCATGAACAACTAGTGCTTATTTATGAATAATCACGGGGTGGTTTATCAACCTTAGTTGTCAGGGATTTGCTTCATAACATATCCTAGATTATCTCGAAAATCACTGAACAATAGCACAGTTTGTTCTTATTAATGCCGGGAAGGATTAGAACTAACTTGTAAAACTGTTGCTATAACGTTTTAAAATTAGTATGAAAAACATTCAACCCGCCATCTTGTATTGAGGTTAGCCCATAGATTACAACTCTGGTTAGCAACAGATTACATATTCAAAAGAAGATGGTTTGTGTGGATAGAATATTTTCAAAATGGAAAACACAAGTAGGTACCCACTTATGAACTTTTTTTATTTAGATATATTTTGAAAAAATAAATCTTTAGAATGAAATAAAATTTTCAAAATAATGTTTTTTGTTTCTTTGTTTAGAGATGGGTAACCAGTAAGCTATCAAATCAATTATGGCACCCAAACGACAAGCAATAATTCATATTTGCGTAGATTGTAAATTGTAAACTTGTCTATACGCATGTAATGGCTGTAAGGTTAATTGGACCTTATTGAAATGGCGCATGTTAATCCACTGATAACGAGGAAATTTGGATTGACAGAAAATTTTAATATCATGTTATAAAGTTTAATTTTGCGGCTCTCTTCATTACCGACCAAATTCACAAAGACTTAAGTTGTAGATGGCCATAAATCGAAAATTCAGCCCACCTGCCCTACCAGAAATACATTTGTTCATCGATTCATATTATCCAATTTTATTTGCTAAATAGTAAATACATTATAATGAACATCTTCGCCGACTGAATCAAGTAAGTATTAAGATATTCAATGTTAATTATTTGATGTTAAAACGATACAACTCAATTTAATTATTAATTTATTAATCTCAGCGCATGACAGCTGATATTTCAATTACTATTTTTTTTAAAATTTATATGTTAGGTCTTCGATTGAACCGCGGATTTCGAAATACTTTTACAGTATTATGGTCGCTAGTATGGGGGAAATTAGTCAATTTTCTTAATGGTCCAATGCTGCGGTACAAAGCGATGAGTCGAGAGTCTGGCTGGAGATGTCAAGGGACCTCCCTCAACCGGCTTCTCCCGGTCTGGTTCACCACGCAGCTGGACAAAGCTCACCCCATGAACCCAGGCACCCCTGCTAATTCACTAAACGTGGAGAATCACTCGGGATGACCCATGGCAAAGGTGTTGGTTTTCCAATGAATAGTTTACAACCCACACCCGCCCCCCAAATTGAAAAAAAATACCTATTCAAAATTAGTCGAGGTAATTGTGTAATATATTTTTGAATGTAAATTCTCTATTCAATCAAGACACACATGGTTCCTACATTTTTTACATATCTGGTACGCTTCCGACTCTGTCTACTGTAATATGCAAGCACTCAACAACCATAAATTCGTTTGAATTATATTCTTTTTAAATATGCCATCACTACAAGATAAAAGACGATCAGCCTGCACTCTATTGTTTAAAAAAGAATCTTCATTCGCTTTCCTGCTCCCCGTCGACTCGGACGTGTCGTTAGTACATCGTAGTGACTTGCTACTTGCATCTACATAGCTTCTCACTCCTTTGCATTTACCTTCTGAATTTTGTACGCGTTGAGAAATAAATCAATCAAATGGTGACCCTTCTTTTATTAATATCTCCGCGACAATCTTTAACGAAAGCGCTTGGTAAGTATACATAATACACCACATACCGTCAAACACGTGTAATACAAAATAACATATCGTTAAATTGGCAACCTCCCGACGTGATTAATTAATTAACTAATTAACCGTTAAATTAATAACCCTATCGTTAAACTACCATGGCATCAAAGTGCTTGTTTCATTTCTATTTCCAATGGATCCACAATCAAACCTTAGTCGTGGAAATATTTTCATGAAGCACTTTACTTTATTTGGAGGTATGGCAAAGTAGGATGTCTCTTATTCTTGTCAGTTTTCCGAGGATGATCAGATCATTAGCCATTGAAGACTTGAACTCAGGAAGAGGGATTTTCCAGCACTTTTTTATAGCACAGCCAGGAATTGACGAGATCCATATTCACAAAATGAAAAAATATTTTCATTTACACTTCTTATTTTTAAACCCAAAAGGGTAATAGGCAATCACTCTGGTCTTCAAATCTACTCCTCTCATAAACACATTATACTGCTGTACAGAATATGGCTAGGGAATGGTTACCTAGTTTACCTTTCTATCCCGACAATTTTTCTCACCAATAGGCCCTGTCCGAGCATATGTTCACGGTGTGTGAAATTTATTATAATCCATCCACCGAATATTTATAATATTATCTGTAATTGTAGCAAGTATACAATCACCCAAAATTTATCATACACACAGCATCCCCAAATATAACACGAGCCCTGAAGGAAAATATTTCGGTCAGGGCCTCTTGTGTGGTGTTAGTAATATATAGTATAATAGCCGGGTTATTAAATTATTCTTATAGCGAATATATTTAATTTTAAAAATGTAAATAGAAAGATGCTAAAACTCAATTGAACCACTGAAACAGCAATAATGATTGATCAGTCCCACGATAGTTGTCACAGAACTTCCAGATGCCCGATGGCGTTATGCGATGCCATGTGTTTCGAAGCGTAAAACTACCGTTATGGTTTGAATGTTTAATAACTTTTTTAATTTATTTATATATTTTTTTTTATTTCAGAATTTTGTGAAGAAAACTTGGAGAATTTGAAATGGAACACTACACAACAGAACAGCGATCAAAAATTGCTGAATTTTATCTTGAAAATCAACGGTCAATTGTTTTGACGCAGCGTGCTTATCGTCGCTTTTTAATGTTCGTACTGGACCTTCAGCACCAACAATAAACCGCCTGGTTGCAAATTTTCGACAACATGGTACAGTAAGACACCTTCCATGTACCGGAAGACCACGTACGGTCCACACGGAAGAAAATATCCAACCTGTTGCGGATAGTGTGCAGGACAGTCCAGAAACATCAACAAGAAGACGTTCGGCACAACTGGGGCTATCGCGGAGGTCCGTTCAGAGGATTTTGGCCACATTGCACATGTTCCCGTATAAGGTTCAACTTGTGCAAGAATTGAAGCCGATAGACTACCAACAACGGCTTGATTATGCCATTTCATTCCAAACCATAACGGTAGTTTTGCGCCACCCTGTACCTACATAAGTGTTATAAATGGATTTTACAGGAATAATATCTAGGAAAACGACATTTTTCCAGTAAACCACTCTGCTCTCCCCGCAAACCCCCCAATTACCCCCTCCTCTTTGCTCACCTTCCACTCAAACATCTAAATATTGATGTATGTCTGTCAGTATTTTGTATCTTATGTTAGTTTTAATATTATTCCGATGAAGGAAGAGCGGGTCAATAATTATATTAAATTAAGTTATTAAGTGGCTTAAAAAAATGATTGTCTTTATATTGCAATTATAACTCACTCGACTCCAACGTGAATATAATCTGAAAATAACATGGACATTGGGTTTAATATATTGAATAATGTTGGTTGATGATTGTTACACATACATATTAGCCCAAATATTTGCGATGAATAGAATATAATTAAAAATAACTAAGTTTTGGCCACTTTTGATATGTAAAGGATACAATTCATAGGATTCGCATTGTTTACACATTGTTCACACACAACTTGCTAACTTACCATCATATCATTTCGCCACAGGGAAAACAGCTGGGAGGGAACCTACTTCATTTATATTCATACATACTATTCTATTTTTCCAAGTGTGTGTGTTGATTCGTCCCGGAGTTGTAATTATTTTTTTATTTTTTATTGTTATAAAGCAAAAAATACACAATAAGGAACTCCAGTGAAAAATATAATGACTCTAAAAAGATATATTCATATAGATCAGCAAACGGCGATTTTGAATATATAACTTTCATTGTATAGAATTATACGTAGAATTTATAAATCGTTATTTAAAAGTGAATAAAAATTCATCTTTTCAAAACACTTTGCTATGTTGATACCATTACATTTGGAACATCTAACGTCACGTGCGCATTCTATTTTTGTATTAGGGAGAACTTTTTTTTTTCGTTTTTTTTTGTATTTTTTAAATATGCATTTTTTTAGTTTTGAGAAAATTTTAACTTAATTTGAATGAATTTAAGCTCTATAATTGTTGTAAATATAAACACCTATTATTCATGAAATAAATTACAGTATTGATGATCAAACCAATTATCAATACGGATAATTATGATAATGTTAATGCTCAATACTATTATGATTCCTTGAATTTCTACAAAGGTACATAATTTTATTACTTATGATTAATGAAAATAAAATAATAACTTTGTTTATAACCACGAGATTTATATAATTTTATTAGGACCCACCGGTTAGCTTGACACAAGCATCATCAGGGTACAAAATTAAACTGATCAAAAATACATAGTTCGTGTTCATATTAATTAATAATTCCTTAATTCTTAATAATCAATTAAATGTGTCCAAGTACTAGTACAGAGTGTCCACTAATACAGAGTATAATAAAATTCTTTTAATTGAAATAATATTAAATTTCGTCGGTATCTATAAGAATGTTATCGATTCAATCGCGCTCGCCACGGTCAGTGGCTCAGTTGACATAGTGCCACCCAGGAATTGTGAGTTCATTTCCTTGGCTGGCTAAGTTCTCCATCATGATCTCATGCTTACTGTGATGGTAGTAGGAGATTTTCAAGAATTTTCGGGTTATTCGTCGCGGGTTCAAATCCCAGCGTGCGCAAGTAAATTTGATTTAATTATTTTGTGCTGTTTTACAATTAATTAATTTAAAAATAATATAAAGTATATTTGTGCACGTTCCAGAGTGGAAGATACTCTCAGTATCGCCCTGGTGAACGACCACCATTCAGAATTGAAATGAATTTTTGCTTGAAATGGCTTTTAGCCGTGTTTGGTGACCAGATCTGAATAGCCAGGTATTTTCCCACCTCCCTCTTCCCCCTTCTCCTTCCCCTCCCCAATTCCTTCAACCTCACAACATTCGCCAATTGGGAATGCAATAGTCTCACTGGATCCAGACGGTTGGGAGCAGTTGGGACTCGTGTGCGGTATTCATATAAAAAAAGTAAATAAAAAGATTCTCAAAAGTGGATCAGAAATTTTGTCATAAATTGAACTGGAATCTTTTTATTTTCTGTCATTTTTTTCCGTTTTCGTATTTCATTTGGGTTATGTTAATATTATTTTCTACAATGATTAAAACTTATTAACTAACTTTTCGTGACATATTAATAAATGGAGCGATTAAAACAAAGTTTAATTTTAATTTTATCAAATTTAATAAAAGTAACAATTAAACATTCAACGATTGGCTTGTTCATGAAATATCCCCTTATAATAATTGTTATAATTAGGTTTTCATCAAATCCCAAAGCGAATTCGTATTTCCTTCACATTAAACCGTGTCAAACGCGTGATATGATCGTCTGGCCAAATCACTTGACATTGTCATGGGCTGCGGCGGTCATCGCGAGCTGTCGCAAGCCCCTCCCGCCACACTCCCAGTTCAGGGTGCAGGAGGGGGTGCCGGAGGTGGCCGCTCGGATATATAAACCGTCCTAGCCGAGGGGTTAGCAACACTTGCATCCGTGAGATCAACTTGTTACCTCAAAGCAAAATGGAATTCAAGGTACACTATACCATTCGATATACTGGACAGTTCGACTAGCACTTCTTTTGTCAAATGATTAAAACTTGTGTTTGTTTAATTTTATCTTACTGCGGGTGAAACGTTCTCAATATTGAAATGTTCTTTGGGGATAATTAGCGTTTTCATTTATCTTAGTTCACCTTTCTAGTGATGTTCTATTCAGTGTTTGAGATGGTGCAAATCGGTGAACTGAAATTTCACGGTGATTTCACGGTGGTGTCAATTTAAAATGTCGGATTTATTTACCATTGATATATATAAAATTCAAATTAAAATTAATTTCAAAAAAGTTGTTGTGTGTCAAAAGGTTATTCGGTGGAAATTATTGTAACGCCTTATATTTTAGTGTTGTGTGCAGAATATTCAGGGAATCTTATTAACAAATAATTTTTTTTTTAAATACTTTTTATTCACCACTTTATTAAAAAAAACATCCCAAATACTATCCCACCAGCTTTTTATAATAATAGTAAATTTTAAATAATATTTTAAATAAATCGGGGTATATAAGTTAATTTGTAACGATTGCCACTATTTTTACATCGGTAAGACTTTTTGAAATTTCAGTATTAGAGCTAAGGAACACCCAAGGTGTTTAAATAATAACAACTTTTCTGAATTTGCAAATCATATTTTAGAAATCAATCATTCTTTTGATATAAATAAAGGTTTAAAATTTTTACGTACAATTACAACCGTTTTAAAATTAGACAAAAGTGACTTTGTGTTGATATTTTAATATTATTTTCAGGTATTCATCGTTCTGGCTGCGTGCGTGGTTGTTGCAAAGGCGGGATTATTGGCTCCCGTTGCCGTGGATTCTGAATTCGATCCCCATCCTCAGTACAGCTACGGGTATGATGTCCAGGACTCTTTAACCGGAGACTCCAAGACCCACCAGGAGACCAGGGACGGAGACGTGGTTCAGGGACAGTACTCCCTCATTGAGGCTGATGGAACGAGGAGGATCGTAGACTATACTGCTGACGATGTTAACGGATTCAACGCTGTCGTCAGGAATGAACCTTTAGTGCACGCAGTCGCTCCCGTTGCTCAAGTTGCCCAGGTCGCCCCGGTAGGTCCGATCATTGCTGATGGCCCTACCGTTGTGGATGCCAGGTCCGCCCCTCTCGTCGGAGGACCAGCAGTAATCTCCGCCAGGACTATCCCTGCACCCATCGCTGCTGCCCCGGCCGTTTACGACTCTAGGTTCGCGCCCTACTCTGCCGCTCCGTTGGCTTACTCCGCAGGACCAGTCGCTTACTCTTCTCGTCTCGCTGCTCCTCTCGCCTACTCTGGAGCACCAGTCTCTTATTCTTCCCGTCTCCCCTCTCCTCTTGCCTACTCTGGAGCACCAGTCGCTTACTCCGCCGCTGGACCCATCGCTTACACCGGCGCCAACCAAGTTTCTTACTCCGCTTCCGGTCCAGTTGCTTATTCCGCTGCCGGTCCTTTGGCCTACTCTGCTCGCCTGTCTGCTCCGGTCGCTTACTCCGGTTCTCCCATCGCCTACTCAGGTTCTCCCATCGCCTACTCTTCTCCCATTGCCAGACTATCCTCCCCCTTCGGATACTCGGCCTACAACACCGTCTACTAAATATACTTCACCAAATCTGCCTCATTTGCCATTAAATTATTAGGTAACAATTATTTAATGTAAACGAATTATTTTGTTGTTGACATTAACTGACTTATCAACTTTAATCGCATTCGGTTTTTATATCGATTCGATCTTTGTGTAATACGACTGATGTTAATCTGAAATAGTGACCTTTACTGTGAGCATTTGTAAACCTAAATAAATAATTTAAAAATGAAGCAGTTTTTAAATATTATCCGAAATTCATTGCACTGTACAAGGTTCTATAAATTGAAATGATTGTATTTGTACCATTTCATACAACTTTTATATGAAGCAATTCAAACTCGTTCCTTTTATAAATAACCAGGTGATGTGTACCCGGCCTTGGTCGGGATTATTTATTTTTTTGGAATAAAGTTATGAATTCTTGCTTCCCGTTTGGGTGCCATAATTGATTTGACAGCAGAAGTAATTTTCTCTAAACAAAGAAACAAAGAAACATTTATTTGAAAATTTTATTTCAATCCAAACATTTATTTTTTCAAAACATATCTGAATAATAATGTTCTTAAGTAGGTCCCTACCTGTGTTTTTCATTTTGAAAATATTCTACGAAACAAACCTTCTTTTGAATATCTAATCTGTGGCATACCGGTGCGTATATATATGGGCTAAGCTCAATATAATATGGCGAGTTCAATGTTTTTAATACTAATTTTAAAACGTTATAGCAAAAGTTTTACAAACTGTATTTCATTCAAACTATTCTCTAAACCTTCCCGGCACTAATAAAAAACAAATTGTGCTATTTTCAGCGAAATAGGTCGAGTAATTTTTGCGAAAATCGAGGACAAACAGACAAAGATACAAATAATAATTTCATTATATAGATGCATGTATACTTATAAAGGATAAGTTAAGAAACTGAACTGAAAGTTCGATACTCCTAGTACAGAACGGAATAACTTTACCATCGTTGCATTGGCTCGTGTTCCCTGTTTTACCAAATACCAGACTTGGCAGTTTTACAGATTCATACGAGTATATCAGGGAATCTAAACCCAACTGATTCCAATCACAGAGCAAATAATTTCAATTCAGTTTATTCCCTTCAAAAATTTTACAAAATCTGCGTCTTAGGGTATTTTTAAAGATTTACACTATTAAATAATACGGGAAGTACAACATCCATAGTAAGTGAAAAAATAATAAAAATTAAATGAAAGACTTAGAAATCCCTAAATTTAAAACTAATGCTTCTCAACTCCATTACGCCTGTCAAGGTATACATTTTTTTAATGCCCTCCCGTATAAAATCAAAACCGAAAACAATTAAAATTATTTCTAATCACAAATCAAACAATTATTTGATAACTCCAACAGTAATTACAAGTTTGAATATCTTCTTAAATTTGATAAAACTCTAAATTGTAAATAATGTACATAAATTGATAAAAAAAGGGGGCAACATATCCTCGAGAAATATTCGATCAGTTCTTTCGAAGTATGAATGCACTATGTTTATATCTTGTATGCGCCTTATTGTTGCAATTATAGAATCACATACTTTTAGCCTTCTATTTTGTTAACCATCGTGTACAACAACACAAACATTATCTATATTACATCCTTGATGTACTTTTATTTCTATTAATTTATTTTTTCACTAATGTCGCTAGATGGCGGTGCTCCCTAACTCAAACACGAGAAATCTTTCTCTATTGAGTTGGGCACTTTTTGTTAAATAAATTTACACTTTTTGTAATTAGCTATTAAGATATATCTGCACTATTAAATATTTTATATTTATTACATAAAAAAAATGTTTTTCTTTTATTTACTTAAGATAAAATAGAACACATGCACATTGGTTACATGTCTTTTTGTATGAAAATAATATCTGCACACAACAATTTTTGCAATTTAAGTCATGATATACAATTAAAAATTACAAATCACACTTTACAAATTACGACATTAAAAATTGCACTTTACGTTTTCCGTCTCCGTCACTTTTCGTTAAATTTCAAAACATTTACCTCTTCTTTTATATTGGTCGGTATTTCTTGGAAGATCTGCATGGCTCTATATAGTAATGAGTTTTGTAATTTGGTTTTCTTTTGAAAGGGAAGTCTTGTTTCATTTTTTTATTTATTAATTTGATTTTACGCATATCTGGGATTTTACATGGATTTTAGAACATAATATAAAGAGCTATCAAAAATTACAAGTCCATAGAGATTCTAAACCATAAAGTAATGAACATTCTTTTTCAAATGCTTAACAGTGACGTAAAATAGAAAAGCAAAACAATATTATAACACAAATCGTTAACGCTACGCTATCCACACTACAATATTACATATTTAGGATTCATCAAGGTGCTGGTATAGATGATGCTTAACTAAATAAATGGAGTCAGCAAATACATCAACAACATCTCCAAATCTGTTGCCCAGATCATGCATCCTATTGGTTAATAAATGAGACCGATAGCTGGTTGTGTAAGTGTTGCAGAAAAATGTTACAGTTTGTCTTGTGTTCCTCGTCGGTACATTTAATTTAATAGTGGCGAGGATGGCAGGGCTGTCAATTAGGTTTATAATGATTCTATATAATACAACTAGGTCTGACATAATTCTCCTACATACGGCGCAATCAGATGCAATCGATTCATCAGACGTGCACAATTAATTTATATACTCGTACGTAAGAAGTTTGTGCTGAACCCGTTCTATATTGTTTGAGTGTACTTTTTACATTTCTTGTAGAGTGATTATGTCTTCGTTGATATTTATTCATTTTTCTCAAGAATTCCGAATTTTGTTGAATACGTCTAATGCTGCACCCATGTAGATGTTTATGTAGACATAGGTTAGGTGTTGTCCTGGTACGTAGCCTCTGAAGAAATATTGTGTTCAGTTGTTCGGCTTCCGTCACGTAATTCCCATCCTTGCGATCGTTAATGTCTTTGGAAAACGAAGGACGACCGCAGCCGCACTTGTTACTTCGTTATATTTTAGTAACTATTGTATAATCATAACACAGCCAATATGTATTATTTCAAAATACACGTATTTATAGAACTTTTTAATTTTTGTACCCTGAAGATGTTTATGTTAAGCGAAACCGGTCGGTCGTAATAAAATTAAATAAAATTCTCGTGGTTATAAACAAAGTTATTGTTTTATTTTCATTAAATATGTCTAACCACAAAGTGACTGCTTTCTATCAAAATATATAGAACTTTTATTTGTTTTTAAATAATACCCCTGTGTTGACAGATTTTGATGGAAAATACCGTTTCCCCGTAGGAGTAGGCAAAGATGGTATGCTCAATTTATAAAACTTTTATTTGTTTTTAAATAATACCCCTGTGTTGAAAGATTTTGATGGAAAATACCGTTTCCCCGTAGGGGTAGGCAAAGATGCCCGGCGGTTAAACAATTCACTCTAGGGACACACTCCTTGCTTCAATAACATTCATACATAATCTTCTGTTATTCTGACTCTTGACATAGTGTGACTCAAGTATTTGGTTCACTTGATTGTACCATGTCTTCCTAGGGCATCCCCGCCTTCTTCTACAATTCGTTTTCATTGTATATGTTCTCCTTACACCCCCTTTTCATACCATTGAGGTATACAAATGGAGAAAACATCAACGTTTGGAATATGGGCCACATAAAATTGAGATAACACGGACTTCAGTCGATTACAAGCGCTCGCCGGATCCAAAGATTACTGTAAAATGCCTACAAGTCGTTCTGGAAAAAATACAAAAAAGCAACGGTGTAACCTTTCATCAGTTTTGCCATAGTCAATATACAGTAAATTGTAATTTTTTATTGTTAAAAAAACGTCAAAGGCATTGGAAATATGTATTTCACGCGCGGGAACAACTTTTTAAACTGATTTTCCTACGAACATTGACTCTATTCATTTGTTTCATCAAAGGTCTAAATCGGTTTTGTTATAATGGATGTTTTTTAAAAACTTAGAGATATCTAACGATAGGGTTAACCGTCAAACTAAGATATGAAACTGCGCTCACTTTTTAACATTCACGATCAATAGTCAGTTGCCACAGTCAACAGTCAACAGTCAATATTCAATAGTTTATTATTTCAAAAACATTACAAAGCTTCAATTTTAGAGCGGTTTTTAATATGATACGGATCCACAACAAGGTTAAGTCACCCTGGACAGAGACCTACTGCGGTGGACATATCTCTTTGTTCCCCATGTATTTCTCTAATAATTTCTCGGAGAACTACTTCGGACCCCTGCGGCAGTGACCACTATCCCATCATTCTGTATCTGGCTCAGCAATGAGATACAAACCTCTTTAAAAGTAAGTCAAAATTTGTTACAAAGAGAGCCAACAGGTTCCAATTCAGATAATCTATTCAGGCTCATACCCCCCTACCCCTAATTCAGATAACTGCACCTGCACATATTAATCTTGGTCTGAGTCCATTCTTAAATCTGCTGAAAAGGTTATTCCTAAATCCTTTCCTGTAGGCACGAAGGCTCACCCTCTCGATGGGATGAGGAATGCCTTCAAGTGTTGAAAGAAAGGAAAGCGGCCAATAAGACATACTGCCAACAGATGACATTGGAAAATTAGTTAACAGCGGAGAATGCCCAAGCTGTGGTTAAACGTACCCTTCATTAAAAAAAAAACAGCTGGCGTAACTTCTGTACTAACATATCTCCTGCTACTCCAGCAGGGGAGGTTTAGTCGATGATTCGCAGGTTTAGATCTTCCTTTTCCCTGCCAAAGTCATCTCACAATTCAGCATTTTGGATTTCTTAGCAAAATAGCTCCCCATTATGTCACTAATCTTGATGAAGTACCTATTCCATCTTATACCCCAAATTCGTCTTCATGGTTAGATGTTCTATTTCCCATAGAAAAGTTAAAAAGCGCTAAGGAAAACCTCAAAGACTCTGCCCCAGGCAGGAATGAAATTCTGAACGTATTCATCAGAAACAATGATGACAATTCCCTTTCCTACTTTCTCTCTCTTACCAATATATTTCTGGACTCTGGTATTATACCCCCGGACTGGAAAATCCAAAATATCATTCACATTTGCAAGAGTAACAAAGATCCAAGTCATGCTATAGACCGATTCCTCTCTCTTCAACTCTGTGCAAAGTAGTTGAAAGGATGATTAATAATAGATTAGACTAGTTTGTAGAAAAAATTAAACCCTTTCCCCTCGGCAGGTTGGATTTAGAAAAGGTAAAAGTACCCTCGATAACCTTTCCTCTCTTGTGACAGATATTAAATTAACACTTTCTAAAAACGAATATTGCATAGCAGTGTTTTTAGACATCTGTGGAGCACATGACAATGTTGTTATCCCCATTCTAAAAGAAAAAATATTGGCGAATGGCGTTTCACTGGCGAAATTTGTCCAATTCATTATTAATTTGCTCTCCTAGAGAACTATTTTTGTAGACGGACGTGAATCCTCTCCTCAAATAAGACACATATTCAAAGGACAAGCAATCAACAACGCTCTTAGAAAACTCTTGGCGTGGTTAAATAGGAATGGCTTTGAACATCATATTTCCAAAAGCAAAGTTGTCATCTTCACTCGTCGTCGAAAGCTCCCGGATATTCAGGTGAGATTTGGCGATAAAGTCCCTATCTCTAAGGAATGTTTTTGGATTCTTACTTTATAAATTTTTTTTTTAAATTTAATATACAACAGAAAAAAAATTACAATATAAAAAGTTCCGATAAACTACTCTTTTGTAATTAATTAATTAGTTTATCTAACGGGAGCTTGTCATTCAAAACATACAATTTACAGACAAGGTTACAAAATATGTAATATAAAAACAATAAAAATAAAAACCATATGTAACAAGCTTAAAACATAAATATTTATAAAGAATATTATTCTAAAATATTTCTGCAAAAATATATTAAAAAAATGATTAAAATAAAAACATAAACGAAAGCAATAAATGATAAATAAAATAATATTTCCTTATTTCTAATACAAATAGCTTCTTTCAGCTAGCCAAGTTTTCAATGTGTTTATTAATGAATAATTGATAAACTAAAGTTCTTAAAAACTTAAGACAAGATTTTTGTGCATAGCGCAAAGGGTAACAATTATTATTTTTATAAACAATAATTATTAATCTAAAACACTCATCCAAATTGAAAAACCTTCCGAGCAAAGATAAATGTCGCCGGCAGGACTCGAACCCGCACCCTTCTAATGTCCGGTTAGATGCTCTACCGTTGAGCTACGTCGGCTTATCGCAAACCCGCCAAGTTAATCAATATATACTAGTGTTCCATTCAATAATTACTGTTTTTATTATATTTTCACCTGTAAACAACCAACTTTATTAGTATGAGAAAGGCTTGTAACGGCTAAATCCCTCAAATAGATGGCGTTGAGACAAATTATGTCTACATTTTATTGGTGAAAATTGCTTTTGACTTGTCAAATATTTATTAATTGATAAATTAAAGTTCTTAAAAACTTAAGACAAGATTTTTGACATTTGAATCGCACAATATTAGAAACGCCCTCATTCTTTTCGATTAGCTTATCTCACTTCAAAAAATAAATTCATCCCCAATCAATTCTAATAGCGATTCCCTAATCTGCTCCATCAGAGACCTCCTGTATTCCATTTCACTTTCACATGGGTCAGTGGTCCTGGCCTGCATTCCAGGACACCTAGGTATTACTGGAAACGAAATAGCGGATTCTATTGCTAAGGAAGCCATCATTCACACATGAATGCATGAATTGCATGCCAAAAAATACGTATTTCCTCCATAACTCGAATGAGACTAGGTCATACTTCTTGTCTTAGTCATCTCGCCAGCTTCAACATAGCTCGCCTATACATAGCATAACGTCAGCTCGCCTTACTATGATTTTGGGTCAGAGAATACTCTGGACCATAATTTCTTTGAGTGTTCTATCAATGACCAATTTTAAAACTTTATGTACGAATTGGAAAAACCTAAAATTGAACTCCCACCAGTATTATCTGTCTTCTATGTTTTAACTCCCACCAAATTAACGATTTATTAGCAAAACATATTCATAAAAAGGGCATTAACATTTAAGTCATTGGGGATTAAAAATACGTATATTTACATTGTAACTTATCGGCTTCAATTTTATTTACCCAAATATTATATCCTGTTTAAAAGCAACTAATTTTAAGAACAATCTGTACTATTAAAATGTAACCGATTAAACATGGCTAAGATCGCCCTTAATGGGTGAAAGCCATTAAATAACATAAAGATATTATACATATTATAAATCTACATATATACTTGTGCATACAGTAAACATATACATATACGAGAACAAAAGAAAAGTAACTGATGAAAAAGGTTACTTTTTTTTTCATTATTGTAATTGAATACATTTTATTTCAATTTACAATAATACACTTCTCTATTATACATTGTTTGTGTGGAGAAGCGGAGCGTATATATTACAAATACATAATAAAAGTAAATGAAATGAAAATTACGCTTGAAAATGGTTTACATGATAATGTCAGAGAATTGGTGGTTTACATTATGGAAAAAGACAGAGTTCATAGCGACAAGACGTTGTTTTAGTAGTTGTAATAAACATAACATAATGTATGTAAGTACAATGTGGGATAGGATATTTACCATATGGCAAAATGGTATAATCTTATAGGGGTGTATGTGTGTATTGTTTTTCGTTTACTTGATTTTTAAGCTTAATTGGAAGTAAAATTATTAAAAACATATACTTTGTATTCACCACTATATTAATAATAATAATAATAATCGGATGATTTTTATAGCGCCGCTTTTGTGAGAAATCACCTCAGGGGCGCTGTACAAATATTACTTCCTATTCTTATTCTGTATTATGAATAAGTTTAAAAGTACCCCATTTAAGTCAAGTTTTTTAAAATCATGCTATCACAATACTGAAAAATATAATCTACGTAAAATCATGGTTTGTTACCCCTGATACGCAAAATTGTATGTAACCTATAGTTTAAGAATTAATTGTACCAGTCTGAAGATAGCCGTCACAGGCTGAAACCGGTCTCGGTCAAAAATAAAAATGGAATAGAGTTTAAAAAAGTGTATTTTATTTAATCATCGTAATGTGTACATAATAATCATTGGATGGTTTGTATAGCGCCGTTTTTGTGAAAAATCACATCAAGGGCGTATTACATTCACAAAATAGATTATTTTATTTGACTTTACCACGAAACGAAATGAACTGTTTGCTACAACACGGCCCAAGCTAGCGTAGCAAGTATGGGACAATAAAGATGTAAAATAGACAGATAAATAAAAATGTTTAAAATAAAAATATAAATAAATTATACCTCTATTAGGCATATTATAACCCGTAATAAAGTGTATGCTGAATGAAGAAACACAGAAATAACACTAGAAGGCATTTACAGAAAACTTGACTAGATTCATATGAAAAGGTAAAAACTTCATTCTTCTTTTGGCGCACATAACATTTTTGAAATTTAATCGTATAAAGGTATCTGTGTGGCAGTACCATCATCATTAACATGTGGAATATGTATGTTGTCCTCAAACCGATCAGAGGCACACAAATGCGATATACCATATACATCTCGCCCCACTGCTGTTCATTATCAGCTTATGTTCTGATTTTGTAAATAGTAACATTTTATACATAACTTATTCTAAAATGTAAATATATTAGTTGTAATCCTGTTACTAGTTTGAAGTCACTAGCTACGGGTCTTAGTTGTAAGTCACTAATTATAAGTATGAATTAAGTAGTTTCTAGTTATAAATCTAAGCTGAAAGCCATTAGTAATAAATCTAATATGTAAATTATTAGATATAAGTCTAAGTGATAAGGTATAGGTTAGATAAATTATCTTGTAAAGCGCCCTTGAGGAGATTGTCTCACGAAAACGGCACTATAGAAATAATGAATGTATTATTAAACGGCTGAAGTTGTAGAGTGGTAGGCACGAGTCGATGTTTGAATGCGGGGAACTTCTGAGGGGAACTCGGTGGGAGTTGCGTAGTTTAGATTATTTAGGTATATTGTGTTCTTCGATTGGAATTGAACCACAAATGTTCGGCTTTGAGGTAATATTGGTTTTCTTTACAATAGGCCAAATAAAAATCCACTATAAATCTCCACAGGCTCAAATGTCCTGAAAGAATCCTGTTCAAGCTCTGCTGGATGGTATTTAAGTCACTTAACGGAATGGCTCCGGCTTACTTATCAGAACTGTGTATTCCTGAAAATACCAATTCACTGCAGCCCACCCTTAGGTCAGCAGCGTCATCAGCTATCGGGAGGTTGAAGGAACCAAAGCGCACACCTAATACTAAGTTCGGTGATCGTGCTTTCGGAGTATCAGAACCTAAAGCCTGGAATGAACTGACGCTTGACTTTAGAATTATCAAAGACTCAAAAGAATTCAGAACTAAATTTAAAATTCACCCTTTCAGACAATTATACCAACAAATTGAAGAAATGCACACGTACATTGCTTAGTTTGGCTAGCCGGTTAGTGCTTACTTAAAGTCACTTATAGAATAAGTAATAAAAAAATCACACTTCGGTGCACAAATGCGTCCGAAGTCCGCAACACTGTAAATAACTAAATATGGAAAAAAAATGTTAATGCGTTTTAAGGTCATTTTATAAATATTCGACAATATAAATATTTAAAATAAATACCAACTTTTCTTGTGCCACAAACCTTTTAATAAATGTAACATCAATAGAAAAGGAGGATAAAATAGCAACTGTAAACATATCAACTCTATGCTTAAATTTCTACATTTTCTAATAAAACTGTGTTCATCTGAAACGACCTGCCAGCTGTCAGCTGACAGCTGCAGGTAAGTATGTCTGTATCTGTTTGTATATAATTAGATAAGGAACAGGAAGTAATATTTGTACAGCACCCTTGGGGTGATTTTTCACAAGAACGGTGTTATACAAATCATTCAATTATTATTATTTTTATACATCCAATTTATCTCGTGAGTACTCATCTACCATGTCAGTATTATACATCCAATTTACCTCGTGAGTACTCATCTACCATGTCAGTATTATACATCCAATTTACCTCGTGAGTACTCATCTACCATGTCAGTATTATACATCCAATTTACCTCGTGAGTACTCATCTACCATGTCAGTATTATACATCCAATTTACCTCGTGAGTACTCATCTACCATGTCAGTATTATATATCCAATTTACCTCGTGAGTACTCATCTACCATGTCAGTATTATACATCCAATTTACCTCGTGAGTACTCATCTACCACGTCAGTATTAAGTATAATATCCAAATTATTTTGGTCGCCGGCTATTTTGGATTGGTAAACATAAATATTATTTGATTGCTTTGAAAACAAAAAAGGGAAGGATATTTAGCTTTTTTTTAGTAATCTATATTTATGTAGGCAAAATGTTACTAAAAATAGCATGCATCCAAGATTTAAAAAAAATTAATACGAAATCAACACAATTCAAAGCAAAAAACCAACAAAAAAAGATCAAAAACAAAAAACATTAAAATCAACAAAATATTAATAATTAAGTAAAACATCTAAATAATCAATATAAAAAGAAAGGCATTTATGAACATCGTCATAATTAAGTTTTTTTACTGTAACTCTATATAGGAGGCTCTGAGGGAAATAATTTCTCTCGAGGCCTATATCATCTTTGGGGATGCTGTGTGGAAGGTCTTTTATGGGATAGGAAGGAGTAAATTTAAGTCTTGAAGCGACCCGTTCTCATGTGACAAATGTCAACCGTGTGCAAATGTTGTGCGCGCGTTTGGCGTGTTTCCCGACTCTGCACTAGTGCCGAAGGGATCAATGACGCTAGTCTTCCATTAAAATACCCGTAGAACATGGACAGCATTACCACCTGACGTCTGTGCCCCAAATAATGCAATCCGTTTGTTAAGATAGGAGAATCTATCAAACGGAGCGCCCGTTTCTGCACAAATTCAAGTTTTTTTTTTACCAGAGGTGGCTACCAAATTCTACAGTGGGACCCACTTGCGATTTGTACAGGGTCAGCAGTTGTGTACTATCTGCAGTATCTGCGGGTTCTGTACAATACGCTCAGCTTCTGAGAGGCTAACTTTACTAGAAGACAGACAAAATTTAGTGAATATTTTATATTTAAATATGATTATTAATATTATATTTGAAATAATTGATATAATATGAATTTTCATGGACAGGTGAAATACGTTAAAAACTTGCTTGGTACACTACACATTGCAATGCACCTGAAGGTAAAAATGATTTCACTGAACTGCTATAGCTGGGCAGACTCTATAAGTTAAAACAATATAATAATAATAATAATCGGACCATTTCTATAGCGCCGCTTTTGTGAAAAATCACCTCAGGGGCGCTGTACAAATATTACTTCCTATTCTTATATTACGTCTATTCTACAAATTTATTTTTATAATTTATTTTTTTTACATTTTTTTCTCTTGACAGGCTATCATTACACATTTGTATAGACCATATAAAGAGATGCAGTTAAATTATCAAAACTAAATTTAATGTTAAATTGGAAAGTAAAAAAAACTAACTGTATTTATTCCTTACGATATATTGCAAGACGCTAATACAAATGATATAGTGATTGTTTTCATTATATTCAAGAGTGTATTTAAGCTAAGACAAAGAATTATTATCCATATTTTTACGATAAATAACACAGAATACTCTTAAAAGGGTGGAGCGGCGGGGGAGGATGGTGGCCGGTGGGATTGATCCAGAGGGCCCTCAAAATCTTCTTTGTCTTGGTGACGCCCCTGGGCGGCGTGACGGGACGGTTGGTGTTGGTCTGCACGTACGTCGGCCAGCTTCAGGATCCGGAAGGAGTTCTTCAGCGTGTCGTCCACTGACATCATTGTTCCTGCATTATCGAATTCCCCGCAGTAGTTGGGCGCCGAGAAATGGGTGACCAGTTGCTTCTTGGCAAAAAACTCATACCCGTCCTCTACCACCTGATGCACCCGGCAGATCAGGTCAAAGTCGTGTTTGTTGAGGAACTTGGCCACTATCTCAATGACGAAGGTAAAGGCTCGTTCTCGCCCCAGCTGGTGGTGTACTTGTTGCGGTCGGACCACAGCAGGTCGCAGAGCAGCCCACTTCCCGATTGTATACAATATTTTTTACAACCACCGTAGCCCGAATAGCCGTTTCTTTTCACTTTTGGCACATCACTAGTAAATGTGGTAAGGACCTTCGACCGACCGCCAGATGTGACCGATGTTATATTCATAATATTTATAAAATATCTACACTTGATAAAACTTTCCCTTTTGGAGGTTTCGAACGCGTAAATTCTTTGTGTTGGAACGTTCATCCAATGAATTATTACAAAATGATCCCGCTCTACAATTGGAACAATTGCTTCCAGCGGCTTTTGGCTTTTTCAGTTGTGTTCAAATTCTGCATATCGGCAGACAACTGATTTACAATTTTCAACAGCTCCATGTGGCGCTTGTGATTCACTATCTCCTGCTTGTGAAAGAAGTTTTGATTTTCTTCCATCCTAATCAGCAGATCTTTCAATAGGTGTTCTTTTTCATCGTCTTGTTTCCTGCCATTTAAATTTTCACATACTGATTCTATAATATTTCTCGGAAGCTTGTTTATGGGATCCCAATTCGGTTTTCCTGGATATATGATGATCTCTGTTTCGACTTTCCATTTTTTATTTAACGATAGCTTATTATGCAGCAAATTGAAAGCTAAGACTTCTAAATTTCCCAAAAATTCGACTTGTTCGCTAAGCCTTTGGATTTTGCCTTCCGTTTCCAGGTCTTTGACGTCACTGACTGCTAGAGCCAAGAGAAGGTTCATTAAAACAATGGGAACACAAATCAGGAACACGATGAAAAAAAGCTGTAGCACCACTGGACTTTCTTGGTCGCTTGTTTCGTCATCTGTTTCTACCATTGAAGAGTAGTCAAATTCGGAAGTCATCATTACGACAGTTTTGATTAAAGACTCCCATGGACTGAGGAAAGACTTATTATTGTCCGTAAGTATCCAGAATATCAAAGAGAATCCGACTATCAAGAATGATCCAAACAATGCGAGTACCTGGAAGGAAAAAAAATTGTCGGTTTAGAAAAATTGGAAAAAATGAGATGAACTAATTTAACTGCATATATTGTTGGAAGTCTAATGTTTTCCTATAAATTGCGAAATACCTTTAAATATTACCAATTTGTGAAATAATTTCTCACAATCATCTTTGGGGATGCTGTGTGGAGGGTCTTCAAGAGGATGGGAAGGAGTGAACACGGATATTGAAGAGACCCATGTTGTAGGAGGGAGGAAACACAGAGGCCGGCAGATCATTCTACAGCCGAACTGTTGAACACAAGAACGAGTTGTAGAAGCAACCCGTTCTCATGTGACAAATGTCAACCGTGTGCAAATGTTGGGCGCGCGTTTGGCGTGTTTCCCGACTATGCACCGGTGCCAAAGGGATCAACGACGCTAGTTCCTCAGAGCATCTTCGTTTAAAATATCGGTAGAACAAGGAAAGCATTCCCACCTGACGCCTGTGCTCCAAAGATTGCAATCCGTTTGTTAAGATAGGCGAATCTATCAAACGGACCACACGTTTCTGCACAGAGTCGAGGGTTTTTCAAGTATTTTGGGGCTTTCGACCATAGATGACTGCCAAATTATATAGTGGGGCGCACTTGCGATTTGTACAGGGTCAGCAGTTTTGTACTATTAAAGTATCTGCGGGCTCTGAATAATACGCCCAGCTTCTGAGAGGGTAACTTTACTTCGGCTTCGCTTGAGCCCCCATACCTGAGCTGGCACTTAAGCTTATACTAAGCATATCAATGTAGGGATTGTTGGGAAGATTGCTTCCATTAAAGGAACTATCGTTGAATAAGATTACATTGATATTTCTCATTTTTAAAATAAATACTCCTGTTTCATCTGTTACCTTTACAACACGTAGCGCAACTGTCGAAAACATTTGAAAGTAGTATCCGAATTCTGGAAAGCGAGACAGCAACATTGTAATTTCCAGCCACGAGAACAGAAGTGCAACTGCACAAACAAATCTCGAAGCAGAGTATTCAAAGTTTCCAAAGTCATTAGCTAGTATTAGAAAAGCCGTTATTACTGAGACGATCTTAACCCAGCCCTCTACTCTGTAGAAGTACTTCCATCCCCTGATGCGTATAAACAATATCTCCTGTAAAAACAAATAATGTAAGTGTACATTTAAATCATCTTCGTCGAGTGATTTTACAAAGAAATGCTATGTTAAAATTTCTATTCTGTGTTGTTGATTATTTTGGCGAATTAAAATTAGTTATGACAAATCCACTTAAGGAGATGATTCTAGATAGACGATCAACGATAGTAAAGAAATAAAAATATTAAACATCTTACCAAACATAGTATCACACATATGAACACCAAGAGAAAATATTCTTTTATACGAAGGACACCCGAAGCAATGGTGGACTTATAACTCTCCGAATAGATATTAATTGTTATGTCAGTCAGCAAAATAACGAATACAGCGTATATTCCAAGTATCACGAAGAAGAACCACCGTAAGATGCTCCACTTTAAAAACAGGAAACTCTCGATAAATGGATGAAGTATCAGCTTTTGCATTTCAAAGTTGCTTTTATAACCGAACAATGCTGAAATGGCTTTCATTTGAGACATATCATCTTCTGGAATCATGATTGAATAGTCGAATTTTACTTCACAATCGGGATGATCTAGGCTGTACTCATTCTGTATCATGTGATTGTCAAAAACATTATTCAAGTATTCCGCTGATCTGGGCATGCTTTGCATAATTATATTGATGACGATACTATTTTTTCCCGTTTCAAGCGGCACCACTTCTGAGAAATTGGATCCATTATCTAAAAACAGTTCTATGCTCTCTCTCCGACAGTGGTAAGCTGCCTCGTAGAATGGTAGCCAATGTCTATTGTCTTTGATTTTAGTGAGAAGTTGTTCTTTGTCATAGCTAAATATGGCTTTGATTGCGTCTGAATTTCCTTCCATCGCTGCTAGGTGAAGAGGAGTGTGTCCATTTAAGGTCTGAATTGACAAATCAGCTCCTTTGTTAACAAGTTTTCTTATGTATTCGGGTTTGTTTCTAAGAGCAGCCATGTGCAGGGGAGTCATTTTTTCCTTTTCATCGATGATATTGAGAAGATTTCCTATTTTTTCAACTTGCAAAAGGCAAGTAAGAACGTCTCCGTTATCTGTATCGATTGCCTTGTGCAGGACAGTGAAACCTCCCAAAACCTCGTCACTAGAAGCGCCTTCGTGGATCAAGCACCTCATAACGCTAGCGTTGCCATTTTTGATGGCCACGAAAAGAGGAGTCTCACTAGCGGCGTTCTTGCAGTCAATCATTTTATCCTTTTTATTTCCCATTTTCTGAATCAGTTTTTCAGTGATGTCCAAACTTCCAACTTGAGCAGCGAGGTGAAGAGCTGAGTCCAGGTTGGAATTTGCTTGAATACCGACGCTTGATCTTGCTTCTAAAAGAATGTGTACTCCTTCGATCCATTGCTCCAATACCGCAAGCTGGAGAGGTGTATATTGATCATTGCTTAGTGCATCTGTGTGTTTTTGTGCATTATACATCGGTGAATTGGCAAGGATCGCCAGAATATCTGCTTTTCGAAGGGACACTGACAAATGAAGTGGAGTTTGTCCCTCTTCATTAATTAGACTAGGATTGGCTTTAATATCCAATAGTAACTTTGTTCCCCGTTTGCTGTCTAGGAGGACAGCGATGTGGAGAGGGGTTGTACCATTTTGATTAGAGAGCCACAAATCTCTTTCGACATTACGGGATTTACCATATCGAATTACTCCTTCGATGATCTTCCAAAAACTGCAAACAACGGTTTCTTATAAAATTCACAATCATACTCAATAAAATAGAGTTGCAGAGAGGACTCCAACCGAATAGAAATATATGTATTTACAATGGATTTTTTTTATTTAAATTAATGTAAATCGAATCTAATAATGTTATTATTTAGTTTGGCAAGTATTTTTAGTTTTTATTATTGTGACAGCTGTTTCCACGTTTAAGGGCATCAATACGCAAACTGCGGTTAATACACATTGTGACGACTTATGTATATGATTTTATTTACTCCCACCCCATTCTAATTTGGACGGGTTTTTTGGAAATGATGATTTACTATCGGTAAAACTGATTTAGTTAGAAAATAATTAAAATAATCTATTCTGTGATGTTTTTACATGTATAATGTGTTTCCCGTTTTTATTAAATGATAATGTTTTCTAATTGATTTATTTAAAAGTGTTATATTGTTTTGATAATGTGAAAATACTGAGAAGCGGTGAATACATAATTTTCCTTACTTTATATAATATTTGAGGAACTCAATAATAACACCATTATTTTTTTTTAAAATTAAATGGGGTTGCAAGAATTAAAAACAAAAACAATTAGTAACAATGGATTTCTTTAAAAATGTTTTTTTATTTATAAATTTTCGATTTTGAAAAAAATCATTTTCAATGAATTTCGGATAGAGATTTTTTACAAAAACGTCTACCCGATTACCAAAAATTAGGCTTCTTACGGCTCCCACATTAGCGATCAAATTTACTTATAAGTATTCCGAGAGATTCAATCAAAAGTTTTAAACTGTGAATTGCTAAAAAAACAAAACGAAGCTTCTGTTTTCTAATTAGATGAAACCCCATAGAGAGCATCTTGCTATTTAGCCATTTCTGTTGTCTGAGACGTTCAATGTAACGTGTTTAGCGAGTATAAATCAGAAATTAGGCTACACACTTGAAATCGATACAAGGTGTTTTTTAGTAAGGGTAGCAGATATGTATTTTCTATTTTTTTTGTATTTAGCTTCAAATAATACATAATTCACAATGGTTACAATTCCTCAAACAAGAATTTAACATGAAATAGACAAAAAAATCATTAGTAATTATTGAAGTTACGCATTTAAAATCATGAAATAAAAAAATAATAATTCGCTTCACGCGTTTTCTCATTTTTTTTCTCAAATTTATCAATAGTAATATGAATGTCGCAATTTTTCTACGTGAGTTCGGTTGCTAGTGTAGAAAATCGTTAAATATATACAAATTGAGTATATATTTTTTGACATCGAGTATTATTTTTATTGAATTTAATTGTGAAAAAACACAAATTAATTTAATGAAACTAATTTGCACTAGCCGGTGTTTGAAATCGGCGACCTCCGGATTCGTAGTCGAGAGTGTTACTCCTCGGCAATTTGACATGTTTGCTGGAAGCCCTTAACGATGATAGATGAGAGATTGATTTTACCGTTTCGATTTGGTGTCCGCGATCGTCTCCGCTTTGAGGGTTGCTAGGCCGCAGACATCGAGGGGTGTCCTTCCCAGGTCATCGCGTACAGCGATGTCCGCCCCGCACGCCAGCAGGGCGAGCACGCAATCTGTCTGCATGCGGGCACAGGCCACGTGCAATGGACTGCACATGTTCCAAACATCATTTAACTATAAACACAACTTTATTCATAAGCAATGAATGGACTGCACTTATTCTGCATATCTTTTAAGGTTAATTTCAGTAAATAGCCTAAACATAACGCGCAGCAGGCGTACGAGGTAGCTCCGGCGTCGCGACGCCATCCTCCCACCGAGTGGGCAAACCTCGGATGTGCACCGCCTCGCGAAGACAGTCCGCACGGCCTTGCGATACCGCCTCCGACGCCTTTATCAATATGGTATTTAAGAGACTCAGCCAATGTCTGAATCAACCAATGAACTGAATTTCATCTCCACAAATCAGTTTACTAAATGTAAGACCCCTTTGTAAAGATTCGTTCAATAATTCAAATCGTTATATATGCATCATCAGATTCGTAAGTCAGGTGTTCCCACGGAGCCTTGAACAAGTATCAAGTTTTCTATGTAATAATACAGATTGGATCTTTTAACTTTTAACTCTCTTTTCAATACAGATTTTTTTCTTTCACTTATTTAACGATGAATTTTCATTACGTTTAAACAAATAAAATATGAAAATGTTGTCTCAAATCCTTACCACATATGTTTTTATTCCAACGATAGAAAAACTTAATATTACACGAAATATAGAAAACACTTTTCTCTTGTTTACATAATTCGCAAGAAAACTGAGTTGCAGAGAATTCCCCGAAAAATTAAAAAAAAAATTGAGATACGTACTCATTTATTTCAGATGTAATTTATTTGTTTTATGTTCACCCACACTTGCATTCGGCATTCGTATTATTTACAAACATCGCTTTTAGAATTTAATAATTAATTCACACTCAAAATATTTATTAGGCTTCAATATTGACAACATGATATTGTTGAATGACGAAAACTAGCCAAAAATAAGCCAGATAAGTCATAAATATATTTAATTATAATAACAATAAAGGATGTTTCATGAGCACCTTCTGGACATTTCACAGAAATTATTACTAAAACACACAATTGTGAACTGACGCTTTTCAATGGAAAGTCGATAATGGCGTGAATTGGGAATCAACCATTTTCCCTATTTGTAGGACTTGACAATAGTGTATATATTTGAAGCAAACCGAGAAGAATTATTGTTTCTCTTTCATTAACTACGCGTGATATGAATAAAATATCTTTTATAATATATAAAAGGCCGACATATTTAACCGAACGCGGCTATATTTGCAAACGATGCTTATGGTTAAACCTCGCCGAGGCTTGGGGGGGTTTTGTTCAATAAAACATTACATTAATTGAGGAATATAAAAGAAAAAATCGAATATCAAACAAACAGCTTCTGGATTCGTTGCGGAGGATATTAATTGCACAGAGGTCGTCCTTCCTGCCGTTTTAGCACCGTTAATAAATGCCATACTCCCGTTCGACGCAACGTACTTTTGTTTCTTTTTTCGCATTGTTCGAATATTATTACAATATTTCACATCATAACGAAGGGTAAAGCATAAAGTCCTTTTAAAAAACTTAGTAGGTACCTACTTACAATTTTAGACACGCTGGAACAACTGTGGGTTGAATCGCAAAGTTCTTTATACTCCTCTACCGGATCTCCTCTCGTCGAGCACAAGTACACCGCTTTATCCGGGCTGATTTTGGTTTCGACAATCGCCTTCTTGTTCTTGGTTACCGCCTTAGACGGGGTGAAGGCCCCGATCGGCAGGCCCAGCAGGACGGCCACGCAGTCCAGGTGGCCCTCCCACGCGGCGTAGTGCAAGGGCGTCCTTCCCGCGGCGTCCGCCCTGTTGAAGAGGTCTGGTCGGATCCGCAGGACCTCCGAGAGGATCGCGCTCTCTCCGAAGTAAGCGGCGATATGGCACACGGAGACCTTCAACTCCCGGCAAGTTGCTTCCGGGCTTGAGCCGGTTTCCAGACATCTGAAATATTATATTAAGATGAACGATAGTAGAGAGGGGGGGAAGAGGTAGAGATTGAGGCAGGGGTGAAAGGAAACATATTTAAAATGGGGGGTATAAGATAGTTTTTTTTAATGTTATTTTTAAGAGGTTTCTTAATTTCAAAAGCTTCTAAATTGTCTATTCGTTTACCTTTACTATTAATGTGAATAATATTGATCCCTGTATTTTTCTCAAAACTATGATTGTTTGAAATAGTATGATTAGCGAATTCGGAATTTTTTATTTCCTTAAACATCTTACGTATTCTTTGATTCTAATGTTGAAATTACGGCTAGTTTTTCCGATACAAAATGAGGAACAGTCGTTACAATTTAGTTTATACGAGTATGTACCGGAGGGAGTCACTTTATGGTCTTCATCTTAAGTGTTCTTCAAAAAATATTATTCCCTGTATAAAAAGCGGTTTTTTTATTTTTTTTTTATTTTTTATTGTATAATATTAATTATATACAGTGGGAACTTATACCCGCTAAGCCACTGCAAGTAGCTTGTCAGCAGGAGTTTATTTCAACAATATAATATAATACAACAATAAATTACAATCATCATACAAATGTAGGGCAAAATTATTATATTTAGGCGCATGCATCTTGTGCTGTACATAAGTTGAAAAAAAAAATTTAAGAGAAAAAATAATGGTAAAAGCATTACAGTTTTGTTATTGAGATACTAGAGTCCAATTTTATAACACCGATTTAAATAATATTATAAAAATGTCAATATCTTAAAAAATATCAAAATTATAAAAGTACCAATATTATAAAAGTATCAATATTATAAAAATATCAATATTATAAAAACATCAATACTTTTTAAAAATATCAACATTATAAAAACATTCATATTACAAAAATATAACTATTACGTAAATATCAGAAATATCAAAGCATCTGTAAGTATTAAATAGGTTAAGAAATAAAAATTTAAAAGATATATACATAAAACAGCAGTACAGGTTGGTTACAATGAGGATAGACTTAAATATAATAGTAACACCGTAACAATAAGTACACCAGATATCTAGGAGCTATACAACCATGGAGACCGTCATATTTGTTACCATCAATACACAAGGTTACTTTCCAAAAGCCAACACTTTAACATCAGTGAGAATTTCATCATAGGACAATTGTTTTTAATTCGTACGGCAATTTGTTAAATATAAATGGTACAATGTATTCAAGGGTTCGTTGACCATATTTATTTTGAAATATTGGCACTATCATTCCTATATTTTGTGTGAAACGTGTATTGCGTACATGATCCACCACTGCCTTATACGGACTTTCAGATATATGTTGTAGTAGAATTTTATGCCACAAAAGACCACGAACAGGTAATACATTAATTGATTTGTACATGATATCAATGTCTCGCCTTTGGTTAAAAACTGTTTTACTTACTAACAATTTTACCATGGCGTTTTGAATCAGCTGTAAATGTTTTATGTTGGTCTTACAGGAGTGTCCCCAAGAAGTTATGCCATACCTTATAGTCGATTCTGCTAGAGACAAATAAATTAGTTTCATAGTTTTTATAGGCACGTATAATTTTATCTTGTGGAGTTTTCCTACAATGGCTCGAAGTCGCTTACAGAGATTGGAAATTTGTACGTCCCATTTCATATTACAATCCACCGTAACACCTAGATACACGTACTGGTTGACTAATTCGATACTTGTACACGCGCAGGGCTATTTGGTATTATTGTGAATGCAATTAAATGAATGGGATATGATTACAGGTGCCTCTCTGTACCTTGCATGCGGGGATCTTATATGCATCAATATTTTAGCATTGATTATTAGACCAGAGTCATGTGACCATTTTAATAAAGAAATAAAGTCTACCTGTAACAATTTTATTGCAGTATCCAAATTTTCATGGGATATTATAAGTGCTGTATCATCAGCGTATACATAATAATAATAATAATAATAATAATAATAATAATAATAATAATAATAATGATTTTATTTAATTTCTAATACAATTACAAACATGTTATATTTAATACGTAAGAGAAATTACAGGTACTTATTTAATATTTGTAAAACAATGAAGAAATATACTAAAAATAAAAAAATAAATAAATTCAGAGATATTTAAATAAATTCAGGCAGTGGTAAAGATCGCGTCAATGAGAAGAGATTCTTTCAAGAATCAATAGAATTTCCCTTTTGAATCTTTCCTCACTGACGCAAAATATATCGATATCCTGAGAGATTTTGTTCAGGAGCAATATACTCCTCCCCACCGGGAGAACCATTGGCAGGTTGGTTCTACAGGTAGGAAGATAGAATAATCTATGACAACGCTGTCTTAGATAGTCATCAGGAACATAAAGACTTATGCGTTCCAAAATGGCTGAATTCTCTATGTAGCCTCGCATCAGTCTAAAAAAGTGGGTAGCGGCATACCCCTCTCTTCTGAGCTGCAGGGAGTGAAAATCAAGCATGCCCAGAAGAAAGTTAGTTGGATAAAGCCACGGATAGAGTCCGTACTCCCTCATGTAAAGAAATCTCAAAAACTTTTTCTGAACCCTCTCTAACATGAGGGAGCACCCCGTCTCGTGAGGATTCCAAATAGCCGACCCACTCTTCAGCCTACTACGGACTAAAGAGAAGTATAATATTCTAAGAGTACGAGTATATCGAAAAACCCTCACGGTCCGAATGACAAATCCTAACATTTTTAATGCAGATTGACATACCCCTTCGATATGAACACGAAACGTAAGTTTACTTTCATACACGATTCCAAGATCCTTTATAGTAGAAACACGTTTGAGATTATGACTGAGCATAGTATATCTGTGGTAGGTGAGACTAAATGCTCTGGTGAAAGACAGGACTACGCATTTTGAGATATTGAAATAAAGCTGATTTCGTAGGCTCCATTCAGAGATATTATCAATGTCAGCTTGAAGATGTAGGCAATCTAAAATATTTCTAATTAGTAGAAATAATTTGAGATCGTCAGCGAAAAGGAGAAAGCGAGAAAAACGGATGACTTTTGCAATGTCATTAATGAAAATAGAGAAGAGAAGAGGCCCTAGGATTGACCCTTGGGGGACCCCAGAAAAAACAAGAAAATCAGCAGATTGAAAAATTCCGTGTGTGACAAATTGCTTCCGGTTTTTGAGATAACTTCCAAAAAACTTTAGCATACGTAGGGAGAAACCCATTAGGGCAAGTTTTGTTAGTAAGATATCGTGATTCACGGTATCAAAGGCTTTGGAGAAATCATTATACGAACAGTCTACTTGGTATCCACTATCTAGGGACCTAGCAACATAGTCAGTGAAAACCATCAGATTGGTTTCCGTAGATCTTCCTTTTCTGAAACCATGCTGTTCGGGGATAATATATGCGTCTATTTGAGGTACAATGAATTTATGGATTAGTTTTTCAAATAGTTTAGCAGGAGCTGAAAGTATGGCAACAGGTCTATAATTCTCGATTGACTTTTTGGAACCATTTTTAAAAATAGGACATATTTTTGAAATTTTCCATAATTCTGGAAAAGTGGAGGTACTAATAGCTAAATTAAATATAAAAGTTAAAGGTGCTTTGAGGAATTCAGCGCACCCTTTAATAAAGAATACGGGAACGAAGTCGGGGCCGATAGAGTGCGAGTTCTTCATGTGTCTTATGGCATTCATAACATCAGATTCCGTAAATATACATAAGTCAACGTTAGAGGCTTCTCTGGTATTAAATGCGGCAGCATTATTAATATCTAGAAGTGGAGGATCTCTACTGTAGACAGATTGAAAATGATCAGCAAACGCGTTTGCCACACCCGAGCCATGAAATTCCTGATCACCTTTCATCATGGTATCTTCAAGACCACCATCCTTCCGAAGGGTTTTTATGTAATGCCAGAACATCTTGGGATCGTGCATGATGTTACCTTCGATTTCAGACACGTAAGCTCGATAGGCCACTCGAACCTCGCGCCTAACTAATGCCCGGTAAAAACTAAAAAGATCGTATTCACTCTGAAGTCCTCCTGCCTTCCAACGCTTGTGAAGGGCATGCTTGATCTCTATATTCGAAATGACTTCTCTCGAAAACCACTTCGGATATTTGCGACCACCACTGCCTGCATTTTTTTTGGGAAAACATGAATCAAATACATCGTAAATACAAGTGTAGAAATATTGCGCCGCCTCATCCACTGTAGCAAATGTGAAGAGGTTTTGCCAGTCCACCCGGCTCATTGAATCGTACAAGCCGGTGAGATCACCTTTGTTGAAATTCCACCCCCCTTGAGATTTTATTTACAAGGGTGGGGGCTCTATTACTTTTTAAGGGCGATCTGATCAAACTGGACTGGAATTCAATGGCCGGATGATAGCTATCCTCTAGCAACAGTGGAAAAACACAACGTCTCACCTCAAGAATGGCATTACACAGAACAAAGTCAAGGATTCTGGAATTGGAATTTTGAATATTATTACACTGTGAAAGACCGAAGACTGCGCATAGGTATTCAAAGTCGGATTCACCTTAGGGGCGTCCCGAGCGGAATGCAAATTAAAATCTCCCAGTATAATAATATTCTTTTTACCAATTTCATCGAAATTAGCGTGTATTTTGTCAAAAAAATGCTTAAATACTTCCCACCTACTGCTAGGCGGGAAATAAACTACGCACATATATGTGACAGACAGTTTGCAAGATACTTTTACCCATAAATCCTCTTGCTCAGTTTCTAGGGCGTGGATGCGTTCGACCTTTAACCCTTCCACGCCCTTAAAGGCAAGGAGACAACCGCCACCCTGCCTGTGGCCATCTCCATTGTCTCGATCCCTTCTAAAAACTAAGAAGTCACCACCAAAAAGCTCAGAGGTTAAAACACCTGCATTCAACCAAGTCTCTGTCAGCGCTAAGACATCATAGTCACCGGCCGCAACATTATTGTAGAAATGCGAACAAAAAAAAATGTTTAACAAACGAGAATATTTTGTTCATAAGTGATACAAAGATAATATAGAGCGTTGGACCTAAAATTGACCCTTGTGGAACTCCTGTTTTGACATTTCTTCTTTTACTAAATGTGTCTGATATTTTTACCTGGATTTGGCGGTTGGTTAGGAAGTTTTTGAATAGTTTGAGAAAGTTTCCTCTTACCCCTATTGCCTCAAAATATTTAACAATTTCATCGGGTCTATAGTATCAAATGCCTTTGAATTGTCTATAAACAGTACCAAAACATGTCTTTTATTATTCAGTTCATTATTTATATAGTTAGAGAAATCCTGAAGTAACATTTCAGTACTTTTTTTTTGAAAACCAAATTGATTAGGATCTATTAAAGAAAAGCACTCCAAGTATTTGGTTAGTTTTAAAGATATGTATTTTTCAAGAATCTTTTCTAGAGCGGGTAATATACTAATCGGTCTATAGTTTTCTAGATCAGTATGTTTCCCATTTTTGTAAATAGGTCTGATAATACTACATTTGAGTTCATCTGGTATCACAGCTTGTTATGTTGTGGTATTTAATATTAGAACAGATTTTTGGACCTTTGAACTATAAAAAAACTAAAATTAATTTTTATTTAATTATAATGGACAACCACACAGCGGTAGCTTTATACAACAGAAGAAAAATACTCTTTTTTTTGTCTCGTGTAAAGTTTTCATTTTGTTACTATTTACAGTCGATATGAATCTGGGTGTCTAAACAAAACCGAAGAGATTTTTTTATTTATTTATACTGGATTTTTACAGATGTTCTCATTTACGCAAGAACAACCCAGTTAAAAAAACTCAGTTATTATTCATAAATTTCATTAGGTTACGAATCCTAACAAATGATACATAATACAAATAGAAACAAGAGATACAAGAGACTCTCAGACAGACTCAAGTGATACATAATATAATTAGTCCCCCCCCCCTTGCAGTTTATACAGCGTTATCCCGTAAACGATTTCATTGTTACCCTTTCCCCGGGCTATATCTCCAAAATGGTTAAACTTACGAAAAAGATGCTCATAACTGATCTTGTAGATAATAATGTTTTCTATAACTTTAGAAAACACAATTTTTGTGCATTGCCCTTTAAAATCTATAATTGCCCATCTGACATATTTAGGTTTTAGTCAAATACTTATTTGTAACATCGAAACGTACGTGTATACAAGAAATCAGTTTTGTAGGAATTTTTCCGACCTTCGGGAACTTTTTCGCTAATTTGACTGGGCTGTATAATGTAGAATCAAGATGACTCAGATGACTCAGATGACCATGAAATATTTTATACAAACATATTAAATCAATCATTTGCCTTCTAATTTTAAGTGGATTAATAAAGAAGTATTCAAAACGTACGTCGAATGATCTAAGAAGGTCATGTGGCCATATCTAAAAGATAACATTCTTAGATTTTTTTTTCAGATCCAAGAATATTTTCATAATTGTAGTTACGAGGATTCCAAATAGTGTTTCCATATTTCAGTTTACTTCTAATTAAGGCATTATAAAGGGTTATAATTGATTGAGAGTCCATTAATTGTTAACATGTTCTGTGAATAAATTCCATAATTTTGAATGATTTGCATTTAGTGTCGTTAATGCTTACATCATTTAGAATGAAGAGTGATTCCTAAATCTCTGATGAAAGAAACTTTATGAGGAGTTTAATAACGCAGGAAAAAGCATTTATATTTGTATTACGAGTAAAATTTAAAGTGTAACATTTAAGTGCATATCATTGACAATCCACCAGTTTTTGAGTGTGTCGCGGTCATTTCGGAAGTATTCAAAAATATTCTTACCCTACATATTTTGTTAATATTTAAAAAACGTTCTTTAAAAATTAAATGGAGTTGAAGAAAATAACTTTTAAGACTATAAATGAAATGTATTACTATATAAAAACCACCATTCAGAATCAAAACGCTGCATAAACTGACTTTACCCGTGTTTGGTGACCAGATCTGAATAGCCAGGTACTTCCCTACATTCTTTCAGGTCTCGTTCCCCGCTCCACAACGTTTAGCCTCATAACATGCCCCAATTGGTTAAAGGGATGCCGACTGGTTAAAGATGGTTGGGATACCTGCGTGGTATTCACATAAAACTATATTAGTTCCCGATGAAGCCGCGACAAAGCAAATCCCCGATGTCAAAATGTTTTTTGTAACAATTAATGATCTGCTTTTTTTGTTACGAAAATATTTTATAAAAAAAACGTACCTCTGGGTCCAAGAGAGATCTTTCACTTCCGCACTATCCAAAATATCCGTGTTTTTTCGCTGTTGACTCCTGTTGAATGTAGAATTCCTGTTTAGATGAACCACGCTCGATGGTTCATCTTCCTCTGTTCCATCTTCTTCTGCGTTGTCGAGTATTCCAGGAAACTGATATTCATTTTTGTCTTTTTCTTCTTTATCCGGAGTAGGTAAATTACGTAATTGGAAAGATGCCTGCTTAATTAAATTACCTTTAGTTATTTTTAAAATACTTTTGGGCTGAATGAGAGGTTCATCCATTTCGCTTCCGGATGAATGGTCAGACATTTTTGGTTTACAAATTGTTTATATTTTTTGAAGAAACTTGTATTTTAACTGTTATAAATAACGACTTCCTATAACGACACTTTTGAACTAATGAAAAACCCCAATCAATTGGAATGTGATGAGCTTCACTCGCAGTTCACCACGCGCTATATACTCAATCTGAATAACATTAATTTTATCATAGCAAACACGATTAAAAACGATAAGCTAAACAAACTGAAGATAAAATATATCAGAACATTTGATGTTGTGTGCTATGTTCGGTCGATTGACAAACAGCTCGATACGTTATTAATGAATAAAAACATAAAATTCTTATTGGAAATTTTGACAGTAACTTTATGAATTTGATTATTTATAGCCTACCCAATAAGTACAACACGTGCAGTCTACTCTCGCACTAATTTTATGTACAATTCTTGTTAACAGAGATCGCGTGATATGGGGAATGAAATAATTTGGTTGTTTTTAAAGTTTAATACCATATGCAATAATCCTTAATAATCTCAAATTATTTAATTCCTTCGCTATCTAACCCAAGAATTAATTCTTAAATAAATGATGAAAAATCATAATAATTTGTTCTTTGACAACTTTTTTAGTTCCTAGCTTATGTTAGAAACCCAAAAAATTAAATTTAAATCAAAGAATTTTTTTGTATTAATCCAGTGAAAGTGGGGGAAAGAGACAGTATATCAGAGTAGAACAGGACATAGCATTATTATTTTGATAAAAATCAAATAAAAATAATAATTGCTGTATTTTAAATAAACAATTAGATTTAACCAAAAGTTCATTTTAATAATTTTGCCTTCCCCCCCCCCCTTTCCATACCCCTCCACCGTCAACCTTTTGTTCTACTCTCATATACTGTCTCTTTCCCCCATTTTCACTGTCTTCATCATGATATATCTCTGTATGTTAATTCGGCTTATATGTCTATGTTCCTGATGAAGGTTGAGTTCAACCGAAACCGGTTAATAATGCATTAATATAAATAAAATAAGGTGGTTTAAAACAGATTTTTTTATTTAAATTATAATGTCAAGCCACAAATTCATTGCTTTCTTCGATAAACTAAAAACTAGAGTTAAACAAATTGTATCGAAGTATGTTTATGTTTAAATTAGATTTTGTGCCAGCCTATTTTTGTTAATTCCTTAACGTTTAAAAAGAATGCTTACAATGTTTGTAATAATCAACTCTCAGATTATTCACATCTATGTTTTAAAATTATGTATACGAGTTGATTCTGCAAATGGCTGTATCGTCAAGTGATTGCTTCTGGAATAATCTTTTTAACTTTTTAAAGGATTTTGTATGAATGTATTTCTTATTGGTAGACATTGTGAAAATGTTCTCTAAATATTAACACGATACAGCAAGTTATGCCGCTAGAGTCTGATTTTGTATAACTCAAAAATTTACTTGTCGTGTTTTCGATTTCTGAAAAATTATCCAAATTTTACTTATTACACCTGAAATTTACTTAGAACTTTTTTTATGACGTAATAAATTTCACAAAATGACTGTTTTTTGCAATGGTAGTTTAAGTGCAGACTGTGTCAATTGGTATATAATTATGTGCGAAGGTTTTCTATTTTTGCCCTTGTATTTTGAAAAATAGTTTTGAATGTAAAATTAATAAAATATAATGATATCTAATATCTTCGTAAAAAGCATTTACTTTTTGGATTTCCATAATGATAACATAAACACATACATTTGTTTGGAATCACTTTAGTTTAGTATAATGGTCGATCAGTTTCGGAACTATATCAAGACTTAACATTAAATAAATTATTAACTTAATATTAATTAATTATTAACTTAATGTCAACTTAATATTAAATTAATTATTAACTTAATACTGACTTAATATTAATTATTTGTAGATTTAATATTGACTTAATATTAATTAATTATTAACTCAATATCGAATTAATATAAATAAATTATTAACTTCATATTCACTCAATATTAATTAATTATTATCTTAATATTGACTTAATATTAATTAATTAAAATTACGTTATTTTTGTTTTTATTTATTTATAAAATACATGATATTTAATGGAGACAATTACATGGAATAGATACAATAGATCACCATACTAGTCGACTGCTTGTTTCATGGTGACCAATGGAGTATAGTTACTTTGTATGAAGTCTAGTTTAAACATATGGATTTAGTATGAAACATGCTGAAAATTGGAAAAATTATAGAAGTATAAGATGGAAAGAAGAAAAAAACACGAATTGATGTGATTCTAAACAAATCTATGTATTTACATTATATATCTTACATCAGTTAAGAATTACTGTTGTATAACAACTATCTTAAAATAAAATTAATAATTGATTTATATTTTTACTGCATATTCATTTATGTTTATAAAAGTCCAATGGCGTTTAAATAAACAAAAAAAAGTCTCCATATGTAAAAAAAAATAATGTTTGTCTATCTGTCTTCGATTTTCTCGAAACTTACTTGACCGATTTCGTTGAAAATAGCACAGCTTATTCTTATTATTGCTGGAAACGTTTAGAGAATAGTTTAAATGAAATCCAATTTGTAAAACTACTGCTATAACGTTTTAAAATTAGCATGAAAAACATTGAACCCGCCATGTTGTATTGAGTTTAACCCATAGATATACCACTCTGGTTAGTCATAGATTACATATTCAAAAGAAGAAGGTTCATTTGGGTAAAATATTTTAAAAATGATTTTTTTGTTTGTATAGAGATAGTAGTAGTCGTCACAAGGTATTACTTTCGCTGTCAAATCAAATATGGCACCCAACAGACAAGCGAGAATTTACAACTTCATAACTTAATTCCAAAAAAATAAATAATCATGAGCAAGGCCGGGTATACATAAGCCAATAAATAATAAAGTAAAATAGTCAGTTTACGTAGATACTTTAGATTAAAAAAAAAACAGTGGGAGTGTAATGACACCGGAGCTCACCAAGTACTAACAGAATGTTCATACTTTAGAACTAATTGCGTGGGTGCGCTGGTTCATGAATCATCGTTATCACAATTAAAACAATTATAATTGACTCGCTCAATATGTAGGGGTAAAGTAGGAAGGGTAAGATGGGATCCAAAGACTTAACCCCGATCCTTATTTGTCCACAAGCCTCTTTGGCTGTCGATGCACTGAGCACATAAGTAAAATAATAATAGTTCAAGATAAATAAAAACACAGACGATATTCATCAACGGCGAGATCACATACTACAAATACCATGGTAGTTACAAACACAATACGAATATTGCAGCGGGTTGCGTATGCGAATTAATGCGTAGTGAACGAAATCACACCGGACAATGATGCGGGTAAAGTCGATAGACTAGGTATGGATTACAATTGGGTAGGTTATATAAGGATGCATATTATTATGGAAATCAACTAAAAGGCTATCCAAGTTGAACCGTAACCGGCGCAAAAATTGCGTACTTCGTAATGTATTAGGTACAGTTATTTACAAACTTATTAGTGTAGGTGTCCTGCAAATTGAGCACGAAGTTCGATATACGTAGCGGCGCACTGCGCCTAAATTGCATCTTAGCTGGTATAATGTTTATTTGAACTATATAATGTAAATTTATTCAGTGATTATTCTACATGACCTAAAACCGAAATAATCAAAAACCGTTATTTCTTCGAACGGACTGTATTTTGGTATAAAAACATATAAATCTATAAATAATATCAGATAAAGAAAGATAACATGGCTAGGTCTGCGTAGGCTCGTAATATGTCGATATTAATTCAAGTCGATCGGTCCCTGCTACATATTTCTTGTTTTGTAGATAAAATTACAATGTTGATGACCGATACTTTCGGAACATAATAAAACAGGCCGAATACCTCCAACGCCTTTGACCGGGTTTGGCACTTTGTCAACAAATTGACTTCTTACGGACTCGAGGTTGGCGACTTAGGGGCGAGGGGCGGTTGCTGTCTGTTTCACCCACTGACGTCAGAATGAAAATACTCGCCGAACGTACCATTTCGACGGTTGGAAGCAAAGGTCGCGTGCCACCTATTTAGAACCAGACTAGTTCACTACCGTACACGTTTGTTTCGGGTAATTTTGAGTGCGGTAATCAAACCATAAAACATTAAGGCTATGTTACCGCACAACGCCGCACGGAAGCTGTTTTTGGTCAAGTGTTTAGATAATTTATAGTTTGTTTATCACCAAATAAAATTATGTTTCAAACTGACATCCAATATCTTCTTCTAAAGCTACATACACGAACGTCTGCTAAAAGATTTAAAACAATTGCATAAACAAAATATTTACAGAACCTCTAACAATAGTTTAAAGTTCGTCTCTATCCTTTAATTCTAAATTCAGGAGAATTATAAAAATGCTCACTGTGTGATGAATTCGAGTCTTAGCAGGAAAATATTTTTTTTTAATACTTTAAAATAATTCATGTAAATTTAGAGTCTCGAAGGATAAGGGAGCGTTGCACATCTTAGAACGATTTCGAGGTGGCTGAAAGGAAAGTACCAGAGCTTCATAGAACTCATAGAAGGAGAATTTATTGTAAAAACATTCCTTAATAATGAATTATGACTTGTGACTTGTGAATCCTAAACAAACAAATCGAAAGCGACGATAACGGGATTATACAAAAACGAACACTTGAAAAGAATACATGTGAATGTTACAGGCTGGGTTACAAGATGTACCCAGAAATATTCCAGTGACGGCGGGTGGTATAAACTCGGCGATGGAAAAATATCCGAAATAATCGTTGATTGGATTGGAGAGTTGTGCAATTTCGGCGTGAATTACGTATTTGGAAAGGGGGAACCAGATAGAAACATTGTCTAGATTACCATTTTGGGTAAATATAATGATTTACAAGCATATTAATTGACATACTAAATAGAATCAACACGGTGTAGTTGATGTTAAAAATTAACTAGTTGCTATGGTTCGAAGCCGCAAACTAGTGCCTCACCTAAAATACCTAAAACAAATTAAATAAGGATTTTTCAACGACCCGAGTATAAGTCTTGGAGACGCCACTGTAATCGGTAACAGTTAAAATGAAAATGAATCTGCGACGCGTTGAAAGATGAGCGCGGTTTGTTTCGGGATAAGACATAATGTTATAGAATCTCAAGGGTTTTGGATGGATAATAGTGACACTCTACCCTAGGCTGCAGGTAGTAAATTATCAAAGTTATGAGGGTATGAAGGCGAGAATTCTTCTTTTATGGGAGGGTGATAAATTAGGTACCAACGTTTAAAGCAAGGTGTTGAAATAATGAAGTTACCGAGGCACGTTGAAGAATTAAATAATGTGACATCTCTCAGAAACAGGAATTAATTATTGATTTTAGAAATGAGTTGGATTCTACCCATCCCTAGGACTGAAGATAATAAATTATCAAGTTAGTGACGAAATTGTTATGAATAATATATCCAGATGCGCATTGAGAGACCAGTGTGCCTGTTTTGTTAATATTTTGTATGCGATGAAATAAATAAAAACTTATATGAGTAAGTAGTTCGATATTGAATGCGATTCGGTGTCCAGCGCAACTGGGAAGCTGCCTTTTATTCTGCATTCAGATTTACGGTTTTGTGAGGAATGGAGTAGGATATAGGTATAGTCTTGATGACTTCGATTATGAAATTGAGCTTACCCAGGTTTAAGTCACTAGCTGCAGGTCCAAGTTGTCGTTATCTATATAACTCTTAGATGTAAATCACTAATTATAAGCCAGAATTAGGAAATTTCTAAGCTGTAAGCCATTAGTAATAAAACTAATATGTAAATTATTAGATATAGTCTAAGCGATAGGGTATATATGGTGGAAGTGGCCCATTTGTTATTGTTATTATTGTTGCCTGAGTGGATTTCTTGGCACGCGTGAGTGCCAAATGTACCGTGATACTAGCAGGAACGGTACCTATTTTGGTTCGATAGTGGGATCAAACAGTAAGAAAATATCTTACTCAGAATAGTTGGTTTATAGGAGATAATTTAAAAGAATTATAAATTCGTTTAAGTTGGCGAAGGATACCTAGTACGGACCTGTGCGACGAATAACGGGAAGATAGTCGGTTTTTTTTTGGAGAGTTGGGGAGAAGGTAGGTAGTCGATTCGGGGGAGGGGGATAGTAAGTTTTAGATAGTCAGAGAGGGTGGTTGTTTTTGATTTGATAATGCGAGTGATACAGTCGGTCTTAGATAGGCAGAGAAAGGGGAGGGTGTTTTTAGAAGACGGGAGCGAATGTGGTGGTTTTTGTTTAGGAAGGAGTCTGTCCTAGAGGTTGCATGGTTTTTGCATGCATAAAAATACGTGATAGTGGTAGTTGTTTTGCGGGTTTTGTGTGTGAAATTAAACTAAAAAATTTGGATATGCACTAAGAAGTAGGGTAAGTTTTTATTAATTTACTAACAAGTACATTAACCCGTTTCCTAACATTTGAAAATCCAATAACGTTAGGGGAGTTAGTCGCGGAATACGTCGAGCGAGGAAATATTAAATTACGTGCTGGCCGATTTTAAGTAATTGTTTTGTTTTTGGACTTAGGAAGTTTCATTTGATTCGTTTCTTACAATTAAATAAAGTTTTAAATAAATTCTTTTAAATAGTTGTTGGATTGATTCAACAATAGTTTGATTTAATTCAATAATAGTTTGATAAATATTGAAGTTTCTAAAATTCATTATAATTAAGTTGATACTAAAAATTACTTCTGTGAATTAATTAAAATTGGTGGTTTTAAGCGAAATTATAATAATCGAAAGTGTTTATAAATAAAGTGTTTGAATTGAAGTTGATTGGAGTTCGTCGCGAAATAAGTCGGAAGAAATAGTTGATTACGGGCGTATCGGTATTTAAGTAATTAAGAGTGGGTTTTTTCTGGACTTCAAAAATTTCATCTTAAAATAAATAAAGTGAATAAAATAAATTTGTGTTCAAATTAATAATAATTTATTTATTAAAATTTTCTTAAAGACAGTTCGTCTCGAGTTGATACGTCGTTAATTGCGTGCGGAGTGATTAAAAAGTGTTTTTCTGGACTTCAAAAAAATTTCATCTTAAAATAAACAAAATATTTGTGTTTAAATTAATATTAAAATTTTCTTAAAGGCAGTTCGTCTCGAGTTGATACGTCGTTAATTGCGTGCGGAGTGATTAAAAAGTGTTTTTCCTGGACTTCAAAAATTTTGTCTTATAATAAATAAAGTGTTTTGAGTGTTCGAATTAATATTGTATTAAAATAAATTCTCTTGTTGATCTAATACAATAATAGTTTCATAAATAGTGAAATTTCCTAAAAATTAATAATACTTAAATTACGTTGAAGATTCTAAAAGTTGCAATTAAAGTTGATAACAATATATTTGATTTAATTTTCTCAAAACTATTAGAGCAATGTGATAATAATAATAATTTAATAAATATTGAAAATTTCTAAAATTAATGAAGTTATTTGTTTAAAGATTTTTTAAAATTGCTTTTGTGAATTAATTAAAATTGTTTAAATGAAATGTGATTTAATTCATATTTTGTGTTGAACTGAATTTATTACGAGTTTAAGAAAAAATTAAATATAATTGCGTTTAAAATAATTTAGTGAAAGTTTAAAAACAGCTGAGTCTTAGTTTCATATAATTCATTTTTAATACCTAGCGTGGGATTAATTTCGTCAAAGAAAAATAATAAAGCTCAAAAATATTACCAAGCGTTCGGTTTACGGATTTAATTAATAGTTAGTAAAGAGAATTACGTGAGTACAAAGAATAAAATAGGAAAATAAAACAACAAAATTTAAATATTATCCAATAATATTTGGATTTAGAGATCATTAAATTTGAAGAAATAGTACAAATCGGTAGATCACGAATTGAAATTAGGAAACACTAGATTGTATTAAGTAAATATTTCTAACTTAGATTAAACATTCCAGGCAGGGAAGTTCAATATGTTCTGAATCTTCATATTGGCGTGTATAACCCGTCTGGAAAAATTATGAATTTGTCGGAATTCAGGTGAGTCAATTTTAAATACAAGTTTTCAGGTTCTCCCGGGGAAGGCGAGGACGGAGACATGAATTATATTTCTAATGATGTATAAGCGCACATATTAAATGCATATATTATATGTATAAATATATATTTATATTTAATGTTTAATATGTATATATATATAAAACCAATTATTATATTTATGTATATCTCCCATAAAAACAATTTATTTTATTAATATATATATTTTCCTAACACATAAATTCAAAACTAACGTTACTAATATTATCAACATCCCAAACGATTTTTATTAATTCAAAGATCGTTAATACGCCCTAAAACAAACCAAACTTTACCATGGATGGCCCCCACACTCTTAATAATCGCCCATAATGACACACCTCGACTGTTATGGTTAAACCAATCTTACGAAGAATAAGTACCTTAACAAACGTCGACATTTAATTGAAAAATAACTATCATCTTTTGCGATGAACTATCATCCTTTGCGATGAACTATCATCTTTTAGAAATCACGTATTTGTAGTTTGCGTACATAAATATTTTTATAGCGCCATTTTCATAGAAAGATTCAATTCAAAGGCGCTCCACACCCGTTCGAACATATTGATGAATTCAACAGAACAAACAAAAACCCACATTACTAGAAATGTCAAAATAAGCATAATCATTCGTCGACAATACGTTCCCAAGTTATGTTATAAAATTAATTTTATCTTTGACTTAGGTTTTCAAGGTTCAGGCCTTGCGAATTTTGGGCTTTTTGGAGTCCTACCTTTTCTACAAACAAAAAATCAATCTACAGTTAAATTCAAACTACATGAGATAGCAGGGTCTCATTAAATCAACCTGTCAACCAAACCAAAAGTAATCTATTATATATATTGTATTATCACTTTCATGTATTTTGATATGTAATATGTCTGAATATCTGGCACAGATTCACGACCTGTGTTGGAGATGTCAGATCCACAATTTTCTGGGAAAACTGGAGTATTGTGGATTATAAAGACTCGTATTGTTTACATATATTTATAATTTGTACCTATCGACTGGGCAGAGATAATTGCTGATTTAAGCGTGGTTATCTCTGAACTTTTGATGCGGAGGACGGCCTTTCAACCCGGACTTTGCAAAAATTCGCAAGTATCTAATGTTGTTTGACGAGGGGACGGAACCGGTTTGATCTCCTTTAAATGTAACTGTCTGGAGGATGGGAATTCGGAGGGTCTCGGACCCATGGATAAGGAAGGTGCTCTTTCCGTCGCGGTACAGGGGATGACCAATAGCGCACGAACTGAAAATTGAAGAGGTTACGTATACCGATTTGGTCAGGCTGTGCGTCTGTGAAGAGAGAGTTACTGACCGGAAACGTGGTCATCTGAGTACTTTAGGGGTTGGTCTGGAGCCGAATTGCAGCAAAACAAACCGTATTCGATCTCTCGTCATAACAAAAGCTGTGTAAACTAAAACCTAATCATGTAATTTTCCCAAATTTAGGAGAGGATGGAGATGGCGCCGAAACAAGTAAAACTGTACCTTTTAACCATGAAATTTATTGAAACTAATCCATGTAGAATAACACTTAGTACGATGAGGAAAGGCGATAATACTGTGATCATTACATTTATGTATACCAAATTTAAAAATTGAAACTACGTCGTATTATATAGATCAGGAATAGTGCAATTAGTATAGCTCAGAAGCTAAGTTTTCCCATTAAAACTCACGATAGAAAAAAAATAGAAAATTTAGGGGTAAAGTTAAGAAAATGCTAGTCTTCCTATAGGAAATTAACGTAGATTGCATAGTGCCTGAACATTAAAGTTCAGTTAGAGTAATGTTAGAAGAATTTGCCATTTGGTATGTAGTCTGCTCTGGTCATAAAGAATAAGCTACCACAAAATACATCTGCTTTTTCCAATAAACCAAAAACTGAATCACAACGTAGACTGGAAAGCTAAATTGACCACATTGGAGTGCAAAAATACCGTGAAAATTAAGAAAATCGGAAACACTCGAATGTTAGCATAGGGCTAGACGTTACACGCTGGCCAAGGAGGAGAAAAACCTCAATTGAAAGGAAAACCACAAAGGGTTTTCCGATCACATTAGTTAGGAAAATTTAAGGCAGCAGTAGAGGAGTCATCTTAAACCGGTGGCGCGAACGGAGGTCTATTGCTAAATTAAATCATAAACGAAGGAAGGGCAGGCCATCACATCTTTAAAGGACAGTCAGGGGGGGGACCATCTCAAAGTCGACCGCAGTGGTGTGTTCAATTCCATTATGTAAATGTCAGTGACAGTCAGCCAACTGGTTATTTTAAAATTGGGGTCTGCGCGGTGCGAGACACTCGGGATCTCGACTGCCCAACCTCTTCTCTATTATTAACCACTGGAAATGTGTACATTGTTGCATCACAGAGTGGAAGATGCTCTCAGTGTTGCCCTGGTGAAAGACCGTCATTCAGAATCGAATAATTGCTTCAAATGGATTTACCCGTGTTTAGTGACCATTTTTTTTTACAATAACTTCACCCAGAATTCACCAAGAAATATAGTTTCCTTCAAGGTGTGTGTCATCTTTGGGGATGCTGTGTGGATGATATTTTTAAGGAAAGGAAGGAGAGGAAGTTCTGAAAAGGAAAATAGTATGAGGGGTGAGTAGGAATCTGATGGTCAATGATTTTAAGAGTAACAAAGATAATAAGTCATTCCTTCTACTCCGGTGCGAGGCGATGGGTTGAGAGAGTCTGGCTGGAGAGGTCAAGGGGTCTCCCTCAATAGGTCTCTCCCGATCCGCCCCACCACGCAATTTGTTGGCAGATTCATGAACCCGGGCACCCCTGCTAAGTCACGTACCGTAGCGAACCACTTGGGGTGACTCATGGTAGAGTTGTTGGTTACCTAATTAATGGTTCCCGGAGCGAAGCATACTCGCCTCCCAAATTAAAATTATAAATCCGAAGGTCCAGATAATTTACCACCTTTCTCTTTTCTATTTCCCTTCTCTCCCCACTCTCGTTAGCATCACAATATACCTCAGTCGGGGATGCCATAATCTCTCCGGTTCCTGGCAGTTTGGACACTGGCATAGTATATAAAAAAATAATATCAATGAAGATAATTAATTTTCAAATTGTGAATACCGCACATGAGTCAACATCCCGAAACTAAAAGATATATGCCCTTCTTAATAATTGGGAATGCTGAAGGTAGATGGACGTGGAAGTAACGGTGGCTATTATTAAACGTATATTTATTTATTAAAATAAGAATTAAACTACGCACGCCACATGGAGGTAATTTGTAGAGGGCACGAACCACATATTCGATTTGTAAAATCTGAGAATTATGAAAAATAGACATTCGTGAAACGGCAAACATGAAGTCGGATTTCACTTGAAAAGTTTCCATTTACTCGAACTAACTTTACTTCTGCACTTTGTAAGTTCTCCGGAGAGAGATCTCAGTCACTATTTGCTTTTACTGTTTACTTCTTCAATTTATTTATCATAAACTTTAACCTTCATACTGAAATTTCGAGAAATATGCCGTAATATCTCCAAATATCACACATTGACCTCACATCAAAACATCGACAGATTCATACTCTTCCCCCTTAATATTTATTTAGATATTTATTAGAAAAATTATTACGTAATTCATGTTATGG